>JAXQQM020075781.1:0-222460 GCA_034641835.2 Pinus albicaulis
GGAATATCTAGCCTCTCAAAAACAAAAGGTGTGTATTTTTTTATGAATTGCATAAGTCTTGTTTGAAGAATCAAGTTGAATTGATTCCAAGGGAATATTGTAGAATAGATACGTATTGGATTCTCAAAATGGCCCCTAAAAAATAATTCAAAACCCATTAACTTTATTAGCTCTACTATGACTCATGAAGATGAAGGAATGGAAATATGACATATCAAAATTACAAGAGCAAGTAACAAATTTCGCTTCTCGCAAAGAGTAACAAAAAATGACATGGATGGTTTGAAGAAAGTCATGGAATCTAAGATGGATGGTTTGAAGAATGGCATGGAATCTAAGATAGATGGCATGGAAGCTGGCATGGAATCTAAGATGGATGACATGGAAGCTAAGATCGATGAGAAAATGGAAAACATGAAGAATGACCTAAAAGCAGACATGGAAGGTTTGACAAAGTTGATACAAGAAATGTTTCCTAATGGTCAAAAGATAGTAGAGGAAACTCATGATGAGAACAAAATAAATGTTAATCATGATTTCATAAAATCTAATGTTGGCGGGAAGAACCACCATATTCCAAAAATGGATATGAGGAAGTTTGATGGAAAGGATCCTGTAACATGGATACTACAGATGGAGAAATATTTTGATCTCCATAATGTGCAAAACACACAAAAGGTATGCATTGCAACTTTGCATTTAGAACAAAATACATTTGTATGGTATCGATGGCTTTGCTCCCGTAAAAAAATTGTCACTTGGTCAATTTTTATGGAGGAAATGATAGCACATTATGAGGATATAAAGAGCAACACTTTCTTTAGCCAATTGATAAATCTCAAACAAAAGTGTTCAGTGGGGGAGCACATTGAGGACTTCCAAAAATTGAATATAAGGGTAACCGATCTTTCAGAGGAACACAGGATCGATCTCTTCATAGGTACTTTAAAGGATAACATCCAACATGAAGTTCACGTTTTGGAACCTGATTCATTGGAGAAGGCATTCAGGTTGGCAAGAAAAATTGAATGTAAAATTATGGTGACAAGGAAGACTACCACTCACTTCTATAAAGATGGAAGTGTTGCTACTCCTAGATTTCCACAACCTACAAGGTTGACACCACAACAATTGGAAGAAAAAAGAGAAAAAGGGCTTTGCTACAGTTGTGATAGCAAATACACTAAAGGTCATAAGTGTGCTGAGAAGAAATTATTTTACATAGATTGTGAAGAGGAAGAAGAAATGAACAAGAAGAGGATATACACCAGGAACCAGCCCTAGAAGAGGAAGAAATGAATCCGACCATATCGTGTAATGCACTGGCAGGAATTACCACTCCTCAAACTCTCAAGATAGAAGGACACATCAAGAAGAAAAAGGTAATAGTGTTGATTGATTCAGGTAGCACCCATAATTTTATTCATTGTAAGGTAGCCAAGGAATTAAATTGTTTCCTATACCCAACACCAGAATGTCAAGTGATGGTTGCAAATGGAGTAACTATAAATTTCTCTGGAAAATGCCATAATATCAAGCTAACCATGGGGGAATATGTATTGACTAGTCCAATGCTTTCCATTCCTATGGGAGGTGCTGATGTTGTACTAGGAGTACAATTGTTACAATCTTTGGGGACGGTAGCTTTTAATTTTCAAGAACTTTTCTTGAAATTTTTTTCAGAAGGAAAGGAAGTCGAATTACGGGGTATTGAAGGGAAGCCAGGAAGGATAATAAGCTCTAATTTCATGACAAAGATTCTAAAGAAAGAACAACGAGGCGTAATTGCACAATTATGCTCACTAGAAGTTCCGACATCAAAATCATCTATTTCTGCAGATCTCCAACAAGTCTTGGACAATCATTCCAAGGTGTTTGAAACTCCCAAAGGACTCCCACCTATTCGTGATCATGATCATGCTATTCATTTGATTCCAGTAAGTGTTCCTCCAAACATCAGGCCTTATAGATATCCTTACTTCCAAAAGAGCGAAATTGAACGTATGATTGCAGAAATGTTAGAGGCGGGTATAATTCAACCTAGTCAAAGTTCTTTCTCTGCTCCCGTAGTATTGGTACACAATAAGGATGGATCATGGCGAATGTGTCCGGAGTATAGGGAGCTCAATAAGCTCACCATTAAAGATAAATTTCCCATTCCTATGATTGATGAATTATTGGATGAATTACATGGAGCAATTTATTTTACCAAGTTGGATCTTCGTTCAGGATATCATCAAATTAGAATGAAGACTGAAGATATTCCAAAAACAGCATTTCGAACTCATGAGGGTAATTATGAATTTTTGGTCATTCCTTTTGGCCTTACCAATGCACCTTCTACATTTCAAGGGTTGATGAATTCCATTTTCAAACCCTTCCTTAGAAAATTTGTGCTAGTATTTTTTGATGATATACTAATCTACAGCAGGTCTTTGAAGGATCATGTTCAACATGTTGACAGGGTGCTCAAACTATTGCAGGAGAAACAATTATATGCAAAAACATCCAAATGTTTCTTTGGAGTACAAGAGGTGGAATATCTGGGTCATATTGTATCTCACGAGGGTGTTAAGGTAGACCCTAACAAAACTAAATCCATTAAGGAATGGAAAGTCCCCACAACCATAAAGCAGTTGCGAGGATTTCTTGGGTTAACAGGGTATTATCGCAAGTTTGTTAAGAATTATGGGAGAATAGCAGCACCTCTAACAACATTATTGAAGAAAGATGCATTTTCATGGACTCCTAAAGAAACTAAGGCCTTTGAACATCTTAAAGAGGCAATGTGCCTAGCACTGGTCTTAGCTACGCCAGACTTCACAAAAACCTTTATTTGGGAATGTGATGCCTCAGGAAATGGAATTGGTGCAGTTTTAATGCAGGAAGGAAGACCCATTGCTTTTGAAAGTCGTCCAATCAAAGGAAAGTATTTACAGAAACCTATTTATGAGAAGGAAATGTTATCAATACTGCATGCACTAAAGAAATGGCGAACTTACCTAATGGGAAGACACTTCAAGGTAAAAACTGATCATGATAGTCTTAAACACTTTTTGGAACAAAGACTATCTTCAGAAGAGCAGCAAAGATGGGTCACAAAGATGTTGGGTTATGACTTTGAAATAATCTACAAAAAAGGAAAGCTTAATGTTGTTGCAGATGCACTCTCAAGAAAGAATGAAGAGGTGGAAGCATTGCTTTGTGCCATTTATATTATCCAACCAAATTGGATAACCGAAGCAAGAGATGAATGGAAGAAGGACAAAGATGTATGGACACTCATTCAAAAGTTGCAGCAAGATCCTAGTACATCTGATACATTTAGTTGGAAAAATGATTCCTTATGGTACAAAGATCGCTTATATCTTTGTAAGAATTCCCAACTAAAAGAAAATATTCTTCTGGAATTGCACACTTCTCCTTTAGGAGGACACTCAGGATTTTTAAAAACTTACCACAGGGTGAAGAAAGAATTTTTTTGGGATGGCCTTAAATCCGATATTCAAAAGTTTGTGGCGGAATGTTTGGTTTGCCAGCAGAATAAAGTGGAAGAAATTAAGACCTTGGGACTTCTACAACCTTTATCCATTCCAAGTCAACGTTGGGAGGAGATTTCAATGGATTTTATCACAGGTTTACCTAAGTCCGAAGGAAAGAGTGTCATCATGGTGGTAGTTGATAGACTTACCAAGTATGCACACTTTTGTGCATTATCTCATCCATTTAAAGCAAGTATGGTTGCTACTACATTTATGGACAAAATTCAAAAGCTACATGGAAGCCCAAGGGTTATTGTGAGCGACAGAGATCCCATTTTTACTGGAAATTTTTGGACGGAGTTATTTTCTTGTTTGAGTACTCAATTAGCTCATAGCTCATCTTATCATCCTCAATCCGATGGTCAAACTGAGATAGTAAATAAATGTTTGGAAGGATATCTTCGTTGTTTTGTATCTGATAAAAAAACACAATGGGTCAAGTGGTTACCTCTCGCCGAATGGTGGTATAACACTTCCTTCCATACTGCAGCAAAAATGACCCCATTTATGGCACTTTATGGATATCATCCACCATCCATCACATCATCTTTAAGGGAAAATTCGAAGGTTCAAGCAGTGGAAGATCACATCGAGCATCAGCAAGAAGTTCTCCAACTCTTAAAGGATAACCTGAATTTGGCACAAAATCAAATGAAACAATAGGTAGATCAACATCGCAGCGAGAGAAGTTTTGATGTAGGAGATTGGGTATTTTTACGGCTACAACCATACAAACAAATGTCCCTCAAGCAAGCTACGAAGGATAATAAATTATCGCCAAAGTACTATGGTCCTTACAAGGTGTTGCAAAAGATTGGTACTATGGCATACAAATTGGAGCTTCCTTCTTCTTCACGAGTGCATCAAGTTTTCCATGTTTCATGCTTAAAGAAGGTTATAGGTGAAAATCTTCCAGTTCAAACAATATTGCCAGAACTTGATGAGGAAGGAAAAATCATATTGGAACCAGAAGCGGTCATGGAAACAAGAACTCGACAACTACGGAATCGATCAATTTCAGAGCATCTCATCAAGTGGAAGAACTTACCCACTGAAGATTCTACATGGGAGGATGAGAATTTTATACAGAAGCACCCAGAGCTACTCAAGCGTTGAGGACAACACTTTTTGAAGGGGAGGGGCATGTTAGGTCCCTATATTACTAGTATAGTCCCTTATTATTGTTAGTGTAACCCCCTTATTGTTATTATTGTACCCCTGTAACCCCCATATTGTTATTATTGTGCCCTTAAATTATTATTGTTAGGTCAGCTAGGATTACATTGTGGCCACATGGACTACTATATATATAAAGGAGGTTTTGCAATTTGTATCATCCAAGAATTGTTCATTAATGTAATGAATTGGAGGTTGCCCCCTCGAAGTAGCTTATTTCTAAGGCATTGATATCTCATTTCATCTATTTTTGGAGCTGGTTTCACAACAGTTTTCCTGAAGGTTTGCCTTAAATTTTATGGGATAAATCACATTTAGAAATGACATGCCTTAATGTTTGCCTTGCCTAGATTTTGAGGGAGAAATGACATGTACATGGTTTTCCTTAAAGTTTTCCTTATAGTTTATAGGAGAAATGACATATAAATGACCTATAAATGACATTGAAATGGCATGACTTAAAGTTTACGTTAAATTTCATGGGAGAAATGACATGTAAATGGTTCCAAAAACACTAGAAACTGCCTTAAATTTTATCGGAGAAATGAGATGTACATGGTTATCCTTAAAGTTTGCCTTGCGTTTATGAGAGTAATGGGAGAATTCACATGTATGTACATGGTTTTCCTTAAACTTTTCCTTAAATTTTATGGGAGAAATGACATAGAAATGACATGTACATGGTTCCAAAAACACTAAAAATTGCGTTGAAGTTTGTTGGAGAAATGAAATTTACATGGTTATCCTTAAAGTATGCCTTGAGTTTATGGGAGAAAAGGGAGAAATGAAATGTATGTACATGGTTTGCCTTAAATTTTTCCTTAAATTTTATGAGAGAAATGACATAGAAATAATGTTTACCTGGTTCCAAAAACACTAGAAAATTCCTTAAAGTTTATGGGAGAAATGGGACGTTCATGGTTTCCAAAAACAATAACATCTTCCTTTTTGCAAATGCCTTAAATTGAGGCTAGAAAATTCCTTAAATTTTATGGGAGAAATGACACATGTACATGGTTTGCCTTAAATTTTTCCTTATGGGAGATAGTAGAAATGACATGTACATGATTTGCCTTAAATTTTTCCTTGAGTTTGTGGGAGAAATGACATGTGCATGGTTTTCCTTAAAGTTTGCCCTAAATTTTATGGGAGAAATGACATCTAAAAAGACACGCCTTAAATTTTTCCTTGCTTAGAGTTTGAGGGATAAATGACATGTACATGTTTTTCCTTAAAGTTTGCCTTAGAGTTTATAGGAGAAATGACATAAAAATGACAGAGAAATGACATAAAAATGACATACCTTAAAGTTTGCCTTAAATTCTATGGGAGAAATGACACATGTACATGGTTTTCCTTAAATTGTTTCTTAACGTTTATAAAAAAAATGACATGTACATGGTTATCCTTAAAGTTTTCCTTGAGTTTATGGGTGAAATGAGAGAATTCACATGTATGTACATGGTTTTCCTTAAAATTTTCCTTAAATTTTATGGGATAAATGACATAGAAATGACATGTAAATGGTTCCAAAAACACTAGAAAATTCCTTAAATTTTATCGGAGAAATGACATGTACATGGTTATCTTTAAATTTTGCCTTGAGTTTATGGGAGAAATCTGAGAATTTACATGTATGTACATGGTTTTCCTTAAAGTTTTCCTTAACATTTACTGGAGAAATGACATATAAATGACATGTACATGGTTCCAAAAACAATATCAAATGACTTAAATTTTATTAGAGAAATGACATGTACATGGTTATCCTAAAAGTTTGCCTTGAGTTTATGGGAGAAATGGGAGAAATGACATGTATGTAGATGTTTTTCCTTAAAGTTTGCCTTACATTTTATGGGAGAAATGACATAGAAATTACACGAACATGGTTCCAAAAACAATAGAAGATGTGTTAAAGTTTATGGGAGAAATGACATGTACAGAATGGATATTACAATGAATAAGTTCTATTTAGATTCGTTCTAGAGATTGACTGTCGCGACATTTACTGGATGTGTCACCTTTTAGAGGGGCTGAGATCCAAAGGCTATCTGGCCCTTTACAGACTCTGCAACTTGTAGAAGTTAACACTCAACAGACAAACTCAAATCCTATGGTAGTTCAGCCACTTCAGGTTCTCACCAAGGTTTTTAGGCCTTAAAGTTTTCCTTGAGTTTATGGGATAAATACTTGAGTTTGTGGGATAAATGACATGCGCATGGTTTGCCTTAAATTTTGCCTTAAATTTTATGTGATAAATCACATCTAGAAATGACATGTACATTGTTTGCCTTAAATATTTCCTTATAGTTTATGAGAGAAATGACATAGAAATGACACACCTTAAAGTTTATGGGAGAAATGACATAGAAATGACATGTACATAGTTCCAAAAACACTATAAAATGCCTTAGAGTTTATTTTTAACATGTACATGGTTATACTTAATGTTTTCCTTGAGTTTATGGGAGAAATGGGAGAAATGACTTGTATGTACATGGTTTTCCTTAAACTTTTCCTTCAGTTTTATGGGAGGAATGACATAGAAATGACATGTACATTTTTCCAAAAACACTAGAAAATTCCATAAAGTTTATCGGAGAAATGACATGTACATGGTTATACTTAAAATTTTCCTTCAGTTTATGGTAGAAATGGGAGAAACGACATGTATGTACAGGGTTATCCTTAAAGTTTTCCTTAACTTTTATGGGAGAAATGGCATAGAAATGAAATGCACATAGTTTGTCCTAAAATTTGACTTAATGTTTGCAAAATAATTTTATGCACTTACTAAAAAAACTGGTTGTAGTGGTTGATGAATTTATGTCAAAAGTCACACCTTGATGAGGTTTTGGATAGCAATTGATTTTTGTTTTTTACAATGGATTGAAATGGATAAATATGGTTGATTCATGTATGTTAATGTGTACAATGGATCATGGATTGAAATGGATAAATATGGTTGATTCATGTGTACATAAGAGCTTGTTTGATTCTTAGATATCACTTTTCCTCAAAGAATTAATAAAAATGAATTGAAAATAATGTGTTATAAGATGGATTTTTATAGCTTCCTTATTGTCTATTTCCTATAGTAGATGCACAAAAATTATCTTCTACCTTTTTATTGAAGTGAAAAAAGATTGATTCCTTATAAGTTGATATAATTACATTGGATACCTTTGATAGTGGTTGGAAAAATGAATTCTAGAAATACATATGAAGTGAAATTGAATGGTATTCTATGAAAAAGGTGAAATGCATGTTGACTATAGTTTATCATTTTATGCATTTGGAGGCATGATGTTAATAGGAATGATTGATAGAAATGGTTTATTCGATTAATGAAGACCCTTGGATTCTTACCATAATGCTACTATAGGTTTTCCAATGTATTCATATTTATGTCGATGCTAACTATTTTTTATTAATGTACCTAAATTTACACCTTCCATGATGCTTCCTCTCCTAGTGTTGTCATTTACTTTTCTAATCTTTAAAATGTTAAAAGTGGAGTTTTTTATGATGTAATGGATATTACTAATCTATATTATGTACATTTACTTTTCTAATATTGTAAAATGTTAAAAGTGGAGTGTTTTATGATGTAATGGATATTACTAATCTAGATTATGTATGTAGTGATATGATGATAGTGTGTAGGTTGATGTTCAAGTTGTAAATTTATTGTACATATCAAGGATGAATGATAGTACAAGCCAAAAATGACATTATTATAAATTATTAAATAATCTGTTAGGTGGTAGAACATACTTCTTATTAAGGACATAACAAATGTAAGTTGAGAATTCCTTTTTAATGTTCTTAGCCTATATATAGATGTCAAAGTAAAGGTTTCTAGATGTGATTTCTCCCATAAACTCCAAGGCAAACGCTATACATGTCATTTCTCCCACAAACTCATAAAGGTGTGACTTTTCACATAAATTCATCAACCACTACCACCAATTATTTTAGTAAGTGCATAAAATAATTTTTCAAACCATGTACATGTCATTTCTCTTATATATATATATATATATATATATATATATATATATATATATATATATATATATATATATATATATATATATAATAAAATATGTTTTAATTTGTTCTATTCTGTTCTCCATTATCGCTGTGAAATGTAACACCACTGATTAAATTTATGGATGATTAAATATTATAATGAAGAGATGTGAAATCTGATGATATGATATAATAAATTAATCCAAACATCACATTCAAATGCACTAATAATATTAATTGATATGAATACTGTCATAAGATATATGTTGTCTTTGATGACGAATGAATTTTAAAAAATCACAATAATTATGATATGATATAACAAGTTAATCCAAACTTCACATTCAAATGCATTAATAAAAATTTAAGTAATATGAATACTGCTATAATATGTGTCAACTTTTAATGAATAATGAATTTTAAAAAATAAAAATAATTGCACTGCCATAGGTTGATGTTTCTAGAAATACAAGATGAACACTAGTGCATGTCAGTTACTGTACACTGGTGTGTTTGTATGATACAACACACCAGTGCATTTCTACGAGCTATGGGCACTGTAGAAATACCAATACCAATTATAAATCTCGATTTGTTTGTGTGATACTATGCACTAGTGCGTTTATGTGAGACCACACAATGGTCCGTTTGTACGACCTATGGACACCAGACAAATACCAATACGAATTAAAGCAATTGGTGCATTTTTCTAATACTTTGCACCAGTGCATTTCTATAAGACTATGTATCGGTGCGTTGATACGACCTATGGGCACCGCACAAATCCCAATACCAATTAGAACAGCCCCATGCATTATATCACCAAAATTACGCCCGGTGCAGTTTTAGACCTTTACAGCCCGGTGCATACACCTTTGACCACCCCGAGCCGACCGTCTAGATGACTCGCACTGAAGTGTTGACACCTTAGTAGTGCACCAATGAAAAAAACATCTATAATAACCTCTGACTACCCAGTTTTTTAGTTGTGTTGAAATTTCGTTAAAAGCTCTGCCAAAACCTCCGTAACCTTAAACGGATGTTGTAGAAAATGTGTTTTTGACAGTTTTGGCCAATTTTATGATACTAAAATCCTCCTTTATAACCCCCGCTAGAGAATATTTTCCTTCTAGTGTAAGAGAATATTCATCCTTGTTCTCTTTACCTTTAATGTACCTTATTTGAAAGTCAAACTCATTGATCGTATATGATACCTAGATTTTATGGCATTCAAATTCGGTTGGTCAAATAAATATCTTAGTCCACTCTGATCACTCATCATGTCGAACCTCCTACCAAGAAGATAGCTTCTCCACATATTCCATTTATGGATGATTATTCCCAACTCAAGATCACGTGTCACATAATTATTCTCATGCTCATTCATGTCCTTTCTGCATCATAACACCACCAAGTCCACTCTTTCAAGAATATGTACACACCACGAACTATTTATTCAGATCTACAATACTTAGAACTGGAGCATGTTTCAACAATTTTTTCAACTCCTAAAAAATTTCTACACATTCCTCTCTCCATTCAAAGTTCATCCCTTTTCACTGCAAGGATGTGCTAGGATAGGAAATATGTGAGAATTTCCTAATGAATCTCCTATAATAACCTTCTAACCCCATGAATGATCTAAATTCATCCACATTTCTAGAAGATGCCCATTCCATGATATTTATTTTCATTTCTGGATCCACTAATATGACTTCCTTGGAAACCACATGCCTAAAGTAATAACCTTTTTCTAAAAGAAACTGCATTTTCTAATCTTGGCATATAGCTGATGCTCTCTTACAAATCTCGATACTTTTGTTGAGTGTTAAACATGCTCTTCCTCATTCTTAGAATATATCAATATATCATTAATGAATACAATAACAAACTTGTCCAAATAATGACGCAATACGCTATTCATCAAGCACATGCACCTATTTGCAGCACTAGTCAGACAAAAAGGAACTACAACAAACTCGTAATGCCCATACCTAGTCCAGAAATAAGTCTTGTAAAGATTCCCTTATTTTATGCATACGTAATTGTATCCTGATCTCAATTTGATCTTCAATAACACTACGTCTCCCTTCAACTGGTCAAACAAATCATCAATCCTCAACAATGAATACTTGTTCTGAATCGTCACCTTGTTCAGGTTCTTGTTATCAATACACAACTTGAGAGTACCATCCTTCTTCTTCACAAACAATACTAGTGCACCTTAAGGTGACACACTTGGCATTATGTATCCGTTGTAAAGAATTTCCTTCAACTACAATTTTATTTCCACTAACTCTGGTGTGCTCATCCTGTAAGGTGCCTTTGTTGTTCTTCTCTTGGTATCACCTTAACAAAAAATTCCACTTCCATGTGAGGTGGAAACTCTAAAATATATGCTGGAAACACATATTGAAACTTCTACAGAACTGGGTACATGTTCAATACCCTAGCATCCTCAAAATCCTTACCTTTGTCACTCAAAACATGCACTACAAATAATACACATGCTTTCTTGTGACTTCACTTTTCCTACATAGTTGTAACCATTCTAATTGATTTAGCCTTCTCCTTACCATCCAAGACTATTCATGTTCCATATTCATCCATGAACTCAATAAACTTGTCATAACAGTCAAACTTAGTCCTGTGAAGGTACAACAAGTATATTCTTAAGAGCACATTGTACAATCCCAATGAATTCACTTTTATATGTACTGATGTAGGCATGCCATTCATCTCAAATGTAAAATCTCTTACATAATGATTAACTCTTTTGTTTATACTTGTAGCCAACTGCACTAAATATTCTACATGTACATCTTTATTCAAACCAAATGTATACACTAGGTCATGATTAACATTACTATAATTAGATCTAAGGTTAATCAAAGTAGAAACAACTTGATTACAAAGCTTACCACCCTTCTCAATAATAGATGTTAGATGATCAGCCTCTCTATTCTTCAATGTTGCATAGGTCTATTGAATACTATGTCCAACATCCCCCACCATATGTTCCTCCTGAGCACTATAAATTTAAGGTTTACCACCCTAATGTTGTGGACAATCTCTCCTATGATGATCCTTGCCACAAGTCCAACATTGTAAATGCTTCCTACCCTAACCCTTTTTTTTCTCCTTAGACTGAAACCCATGTCCCTTTTTATCTACATTAAAACTCTTATGTGGTGTTTCATTCTCCTTTTAATTTATATCATGTGGTTTTCCTCTCTTCTTAATCAACTTTCCCTTATTATTATCATTACCTTTCCAATCCTATTTAGATTCAGGACCAGGCTTTGATTTCTCAGAAGGATGCTTCAAATTTATAATGCCTTCCTCCAACGATCAAGGTTCATCCAACTTGATTTTGTATTTTAAATTATCCCTGGAACCCACTGATGAATCTCCCAATATTTTCTTTCTGCTCCTTCAGATAGGGCACATACCTCAACAACTCCAAGAACCTGGTAGTATACTCCACATCAATCATAGATCATATCTTCAAGTTGTAGAATTCCTTCACCCTATCGTAATAGTACCTCCCAAATAGATACTTCTTCCTGTAAATTCTCTTGAACTCACTCCAAGTCAACTCCTCTTCCTAAATACCTCTAAAATTCTTTACCTATTACAACCAATTTTTTTTTTACCTTTAAGATTGAACGTAGCTATCTTGGTATTCATATTCATCGAGTACTTATGCAATATAAATAACTTTTTCATCCCCAGTAACTATGATTATGCATCCTATTACGTCTTTGTTTCTCGATCGAAGGTAGGTGTCTTTGATTTATTGAACACTTATGGCAAGTATTTCGTTTTAGTCCTCCTATAGGGATGGTAACCATGATGATAATGTTGTCTCTCTAAATCAAAACTAGAATGAAATCTGTGGCCATTATCCTTCATGACAGGTGTATCCATGAACCTACCATCTCTACATGTATCATCCTTATCAAACCTATATCTTGATTGAGACCTGTTGTCATATCCACCAAGAGTTCTTTCCTCCTATCCATAAATAATCTTAAGCAGTCCCTATCTCTATAACTATGAATAACTCTGAAGAATCGCTACACTAACCTATTCTTGTTTCTCTTATTCGCTAACAAATCTCTCATGTGACTAAATGGACCTATCATTATTTTCTTTGAAACTTCTTAACTATGCCTTCAAATTTCTCAATGTATATGCTATGTGAGGGAGTTCTCATCACCATGCTACTCACATTAGAGGAAATGTTAGCCTAAAAGTGGCCTCCTAAGAAAGAATAATAAAATAATAGTTAAAATAATAAAATAAGAGATGAATTTTTGAGGGAAAAGAAGATAACTACTTTCTTTAATTGTATTTTTGGTTTATCTCCTTATAGGTTTACCCAAATTTCAAGTCTAGACACTCATTGGATGCAGAATTAAATTCTGCATCCAAAGAGTACTAATTATGAATACTTTTAGGAAGACCCACATTGATAAAAAATAGATACACATTAAAAACATGTGTTGAACACCTTTTTTAAATGTATCTTCAATTTTTATCAATGTGGGACTTCTCAAAAGTATGCATAATGGGTACTCGTTGGATGCATAATTTAATTTTTCATCTAATGAGTGTCTACACTTAAAATAAGGGTAAATATATAAGGAGATAAGCCAAAAATACAATTGAAGGATTAAAGAAGAAAAAAATAAATTTTCTTATTTTCGCTCCAAATTATTTTCTTGTACCTCTTTTTAAATTTAAAGGATTTTGATTGTTTTACATATTATGAGATGGAAATTAAGTGAAAATTTTATGGGCACTTTTAGGCTGAAATTTCCTCTAGTGTGAGCAATATGAATTGTATACTACCATCTTTATTTTCATCTTTGATCCTCTTCTTCCCGCAAACATATGACCATGTCAGGTAACCAAATATAAACAAAATCACACGTACCTTAGTGTAGCTCAGGGGAGCTGGCATATATACTGCTCATCTCAATATCAACATGATTAACGTCTACACGACGACACACAAATGCAACAAACACCATCACCATGCATTCATAACAAGCACATATACAACCTACAAGCATGCATGAAAAACACATTCTTCCCATCCAGTCCGAGTGTTGAACCTGGGAGCCCTATTAGCACTTTTTGGTATTAGATATAACCCAACGAGAATGGAACTTGGCTATGATACCACTCTATAGCACCTCCCCTCACATATACCCAATTTCACCACTCCACCAGGGTAAATATGTGATGAAGAGTTACTATGATATGACTCAACCTCCTAGATGAAATTAGCAAAGTTGAATCAACACACCAAATCCTTATTGAATTCCCTTGAGTGCTACAAGACCCCTAAGAGCTAAACCACCCTTCAAAGTACATAACCCGGAGTTAAAATTATTTTTCACTGACCTGGACTACCATATGTTGTCACAAAACTACAAAAAATCGACTGTAATCCTTTAGTTGCATGCATAATCACTCAAGGTAGTGATTGTAGTCTTTCTCTCCTAGTTTTTTCCCTTGACCACGCGATCTAAGCCACCTTTTTAGGACTAATCTTCAAACCACTTCCCAAAACTTGACAAAAATTTCGAGAGCAATGAATGACACAAAGACAAATCTTCTAACAGAAAACTTGATCCAGGACTTGGCTTAACCAACCATAACCATGATATAAATTTCGTGAAACACATGGCAAACATGTAATCTACAAGTTATAAATTCATATATGAACACAAGGGTCTCATACTTCTATGTAAATTGTCAAGAAGGTCTGATACCCTCTCATATTTTCTAACAACATCTATTAGTGATCTAGGAGGATCTAAGAGGACAATTTGCTTCAAATTAATCAAAAAACAAAGTTTCCAGATGACAATAAGACTAGGAAAATGTCAAATTGATCTTCGTTCTAAATCCAACGGTAAAAATGGTGCCTCAATCTGAAGTTGTATGAATAATTTAGAGCAAGTCAAAGTTGCGGTCAAAGTTGGGCAGTGGGTCAGGTTTAAGTGTCCCACAAATTCACCGTTAACCAGAAAGGAAACCTAGCACCCAAAAGCAAGTCAAATTGTGGCCTCTTTGAAATGCCCAATGATGATTATTTTCATTAAAAAAAACATTAACCATTATTGTGTTAAAAACAAAAAAAATATTAAAAAAAAGAGAGATGAGATGGCTGTACACCAACCCTGCCACCCCCATAACGATAATATATTAAAAATTACAAGTGGTTGGGGGGTGGGTTTTCAATGCCGCTACCCAAGAACTAACATTCAACGGCCATATTTTATTTATATGAAATGGCACGGTTGGGTCAGGCCACATGGGGTGGACTAGCCCACTGCCCATGCCAAATTATCACACCTCCCGAAGACAGTAGAGGAGGGGATCGACGGGGGTTGAATCCGCTCAACCCATGTGGTCAGCCCCCGAGAGATCAGACCCAAAATACCACAACAAAAATGCGGCAACATCAACCAAAAATAAGAGGGGTAATATTTGATCCCCCAACCCCTCCGCCACCATTAACGGAGCTAACCAGTGCGCCAGTGAAGGTGCTTTGCACACTCTGCCTAAAATTTCATATAAAAATCATATTCTTTTTAGTTCGCTCAGGGAGATCAAGGAGCGAAGAGGAACCACGAGTGGGCCATAGGGGTGGAACCATGCCTAGGGAATATTGATGGCATCAGAAATATTCCCTAGGGTGTAGAACTCGCTAGTGTCAGTTTGGGGCAAACGTTATGTCGATTTTACATCTCTTAGTGACAGGAACTCAATGACGATGTCTGCTTCTGCATCAGAGCTCTCCATTTATAATACATTTCCCATATTGGAGGTATAATGGTTATTTATGTAATTTCACTTATAATTCTTATTCTTCTTCCCACTTAACGAATGAAGGCCTCCCCACTGTTGAGCAGGGCACGGAGACGTAGTCTAAAATGGACGAACTCCGTAATCAAATTTTTGGTGTATTGATCTCATGCATGCTATGTTCTTCCTTATCTTCACATTATGTGCTTATGTTTTCATAATTTTAAGTGCTCTGTTATAGGTAATTATTTAATGCATCTATAAGAAAAATATCTTGGATCAAGTGGTATCAAAGCAGGTCGTTATTGATGCGAATTACATGATTATATGCTAACGAGAAACAAGTTACAAAGAGGTGAAGGAAAGCTTAAGTATTTTGATCCCAAAGCAGGATGTGCACCAAGAATAAGAAACATGGAAGATGAAGAAGCTCGTTTGGAAGAAGAGTAGAATTACCGTAAATAATTCTAGAACATGGCAGAGAATGTAGACAAATTGTTTGTAGAGCATGAGAAGACCGTCATGATCGAGAAGAAAAATTTAGATGACCACAGATTGGTAAATCATGGAGATGGTGGAGAAGATCCCCCTCCCTCTCCATATCCTAGTGATTGTTCCTCTTTTTCTTCTCATCATTCTCGCAAAATTCATAGGCATATATCTAAGAAAACTTTCCTTAAACTAGTTGTAAATGCAACAAGATGATGGAGCTTAGCAGAATGAAGTCACCTTCACCGAGTGGGCCCAAGGGCTATTTGGCGCAAAGTCTATTTTTAGTCTATGTCTATTTTTAGACATATGGAGCATGGTCTAGGAGTTGCAAGATGCTATTCTTGGATGATTGTTGAGTTGGTAAAATAGATGGATCCTATTTTTATACATACAGTCGAAGCCTATTTTTGCATCGCCCGTCTAAAAATAGGCCGACCAAATATTATTAACCCTTAATAATATTTGGACTCTAAACTTCGCCTTATTCTCCCGGAGCACTTTATTTCAAGCTACAGACAGGGCCCATGCAGGCCGACAAGGAATTACACTATTCCTTGGGGTTTGGTGAGCTCATGCATGGTTGAATTCAGCTACGACTTCAAAGTGCGTGTTTCAGGAGTTGATGAGACAAATGGTGGAGTTGAACTAGTTGTGATTAGTCTAACTATCTAATCAACTAGTAATGAGTGGAGTGAATTAAATATTATTAATTCACTAATTATTAACTCATTATTCAACTCAAGAACACATCAGTTCACTACAGTGCATGGACAGTTCAGTGGAGACCAGTGGAAGAGGTAGATGAAAGGGTGAGTTTGCTATTAGTTGCGACAGCAGTTGTGCATGAGATTTGCACAAGCATTGGAGGAGATTTCCCATGAGGATTGCGCAGTTGAATCCAAGGAGATTCGAACTTGGATCTCTCATTGAACCAACTTGGATTGCGCAGTAGAGGCAGGCAATTAGTGGATGAGTTTTGAACCTGTGACTTGTTCAAAACCGAGCTAGTTTGTGTGTAACTTTTGGAGACAGTACTGAGTACTTGTGAGGAGTATTGTACTGATATTGTTACATGTTTCTCTTCTATTATAATATAAAAATAGCTGGGGGTTTTCAGCTATAAGCTTTCCCCATTACATATTGTGTTTATGTGCGCATGCGATTGTTTCTATTTCCGCAAATTGATGATTGATTGTAGAAGAGATTATGTGTTGCATATGAATTCGAATTAGTATGTGATCAGGATAATCTCGGTGGATAAATCTTCATTATTCAGCAAATTTCTACATGGTATCGGAGCTAATCAATCATCGAGATCTATTGCAGTGATTACAATATTATTTCGGTAGACAAAGTCTGTAACGGGCCAGGTAGCCTCTGGATCCATCCTTTCTTTGAAAGGTGATATATCCAGTAAATTCCCTTACAGTCGATCTATGTGCTAGAAATAATTTGTTCTCACAGATCCAGAAGCAATTGAGTTTTTGAGTTTGGAATTCGAATTTTGCAGCAGTTTGTTTTCTTGGTGCCGGAGTTGAAAATGTCTTTCAACGGTTTGCGACTCGAATATGCTCTTGAAGGCAGTTCGAATTATGTTGCATGGAAAGATCGCATGGAGGTAGTATTAGAAGATAATGGACTGAAGGAGTTCGTAGATACGGATGTCCAAAAGCCCACTGATCCTGCTGAAGTCGAAGCTTGGCAAAAGAAGATGGCGAAATGTCGAAGGATTCTGTTGGAGGGCGTCAAGGATCATATTGTATCCAGCCTACATGGAAAAGCTTCTCCATATTTAATGTGGAAAGCTTTGACGGATCTATTCCAGAGTAAGAGTGACCAAAGGAAGCTGGCGCTCAAAGATAAGCTCAGAAACATCAAGATGGAGAAAGGCGACAGTATCGCCAAATACCTCACGAAGTTCACTCAATGCAAAGATGAGCTGGGAAGTGTGGGGGTGACTGTCGAAGATGAGGACATGGTGGACCTGGCTCTCCTTGGTCTTCCGAAGGCTTGGCATTCATATCAAGATAGTGTCAATGGTCGGGAGAAGTTGCCGGGATGGGAGCGCCTTTGGGCGGATCTCATGCAGGAGGAGATAAGGAGGACTACAAGAGATGGATCTTCATCAAAGGTATCTGAAGAAGAAAATTGCGCTTTGGCTGCCAACACAAAGAAGGGGAAGAGAAAGAAGGCTTCTCAGTCTAGTGCGAAAGGAAATAAGCAAGACATGTCCAAGGTGAAGTGTTTTCACTGTCACCAGCACGGACACTATGCCACAAATTGTCCGCAGAAGAAGAAAAATAAGAAGGTTGCCGGATCTGCAGCGGGAGAGGCATTGGCTTCTCAATTCGAACTGGATTTTTCACTGATCGCATGCTTGGTTTCAAGTGTGGCGGGATCAGTATGGTTCTTGGACAGTGGTGCGTCATTTCACATGACCGGAGATCGAGATCTGTTTTCAGATCTGGAGGGAAAAGATCTTGGAGTGCACATCGAGATGGGCGATGATGGTAGATACAGTGCGACTGGTATCGGTACCATTTCCTTTGAGAGGGAGTCTGGTAAACCTTTCATATTGAAGGAAGTTTTGCATGTTCCAGGATTGATGAAGAACCTGATCTCTATGGCAATGTTGGAAGACAAGGGGTATGATGTGGTCTTCAGCGAAGGAAAATCTTTCCTGCGCAGTAAGACTACTGGAGAGACCCGGAAGATAGGGGTTCGAGCCAAGAACCTTTATCAGTTGCAGGTAGATGGCTGCGCAGCTATGGCATGCAAAGCGGGAGAAGTGGTGAGCCGGGATGATGAGGGCGAACTGTGGCACATGAGATTGGGCCACCTTCACCATGGAGCTTTGAAGATTCTGCAGCAGATTTCTACTGGGCTTCCTAAGGGCACTCTTGCGCAGTCAGATCAGTGCAAGGGGTGTACTTTAGGAAGTATGTGAAAGCCACCTTTCACGAGAAGGATAGTCGCGCCACGACGATCCTTGAGAGAGTTCACACAGACGTGTGTGGTCCTTTCTCAGTTGCTTCGACAACAAAGCACAAGTACTACGTGATCTTTGTTGATGATTTCTCTCAAAAGTGCTGGATCTTCTTCATGCAGAAGAAGAGTGATACATTCGCGAAGTTCTGTGAGTTTAAAGCACTGGTCGAGAAGGAGTCGGGGAAGAAGGTGATTGCTCTAAGGAGTGATAACGGTGGTGAATTCATCTCGGCTGAATTCAAGGAGTTCTGCAGCGCAGAAGGGATTCGGAGAGAGCTCATCGCACCCCATAACCCACAGAAGAACGGGGTGGCTGAGCGGAAGAACAGAACGATCGTGGGTGCTGCACGGGCGATGTTGCATGATCAGGGCCTACCCCTTCACTTGTGGGCTGAGGCATGCAATACAGCAGTGTATGTGCAGAACCGTTGTCCTCACAAGGTTCTTGGCATGAGTACACCGAAGGAGGCTTATTCTGGCAAGAGGCCTGATATTTCCCATTTGCGGATTTTTGGTTCTCCTGTCTACATGCATGTGATGAAGGATGCGAGAAGGAAGCTGGATCCAACCGCAGAGGTTGGAATATTTGTGGGGTACACTGATACACCTCACAACTATCGGGTGTATTTTTCAGACAGTCGCAAGACGGTTGTGCGACGGGATATAAAATTTCAGGAGGAGAAAGCCATGCAGTGTTCGCTTGAGAGGGAGCTACACTTGCATGCAGATGAGGAGCTGTTAGTTCCTAAGGAGGAGCTTCCGGATGTGGATCAGCCACAAGAGGAAGTTCAGGAGGTGGAAGAGACCACCCATGCAGCGCCAACCATCAGAGGGCGCATGCGCACTACAGAAGCTGAGCGACTGGCTCGAGATGCAGAGAAGGTTGTAGGACCACCTACAGCACAACGCAGATAGAGGCAGTCACCGGATCGGTACAATGGATACATGGCTCTTGTGAGTCAATGTGTTGTGACGGAGCCATCCTCTTTTGAGGAAGCTGTGGAGGAACCCGCATGGGTTGATGCCATGATCAAAGAATATGATTCGATCATCAGGAACAGTGCATGGGAGATTGTCCCAAGACCGGTTGGGAAATTAGTTGTGGGTTCGCGATGGATCTACAAGGTGAAGCAGGCGGCTGACGGGAGTGTGGAGAAGTACAAGGCGAGATTTGTCGCCCGTGGCTTCTCACAGATCGAGGGGATTGACTATGAGGAGACTTTTGCACCTGTCGCAAGGTACTCTTCCATACCGACGATCCTTGCTCTCTCAGCGCAGATGGGGTGGCACATTCATCAGATGGATGTGAAGACTGCGTTCCTCAATGGAGTTATTGAGGAAGAGGTGTACATAGAGCAGCCTGAAGGTTTTGAGATCTTCAGCAGTGAGTCGCATGTGTGCCGATTCAAGAGAGCACTGTATGGGCTGAAGCAAGCACCTCGTGCTTGGTACACTCGGATAGACAGCTACTTCACCGGGCTTGGATTCTCCAAGAGTGAGGCGGATCCAAACCTGTACCAGATTGTGGTGGAGGGGAAGCTGTTGATCATCGTACTGTATGTAGATGATCTGATTTTGACTGGCGACGAGCAGCTGATACTTTCATGCAAGGAGGATCTTGCACGAGAGTTTGAGATGAAGGACTTGGGCATCCTTCATTATTTCCTGGGATTGGAGATTTGGCAGCGCAGCGGAGGACTGTTTGTTTCTCAGGGCAAGTATGCCCGTGAGATTCTGGAGAGGTTCAACATGCAAGGCTGCAAGCCTGTTGACACTCCTCTTCCTGGTGGTTGGAGGAAGGAGGATGCTACTTCAGCGGAGGTAGTGGATGCCACTGTCTATCGAAAGTTGGTGGGGTCGCTTATGTATCTGGTCAATACACGACCCGATATATGCTATGCAGTTAATCAGCTTTCACAAGCTATGGTTAAGCCTACCAAGCTCTTTTGGAAGGCAGGAAAGCATGTATTGCGCTATATCAGAGGCACATTGGGATATGGTCTATGGTACAGACAAGAGGATGGAGCGAAGCTTTCTGGCTTCACTGATGCAGATTGGGCAGGGAGCCCAACGGACCGGAAGAGCACTTCTGGAGGAGTTTTCAGCATTGGGTCGACAACAGTTTCCTGGTACAGCAGGAAGCAGAGATCCGTGGCACTCAGTTCAGCAGAGGCCGAGTACATGGCAACAAGCTTGGCTGCATGCGAGGCTATTTGGATGAGGAAGATCCTCGTTGGATTGTTCGGGTTGCATTTGGAGCCTACAGTGATTTATTGTGATAACCAGAGTTGCATTAAACTCTCGGCTAATCCAGTATTCCATGATAGATCCAAACACATCGACATCAGGTACCATCATATCAGAGATTGTGTTCAGCGGAGAATCATGATGCTTTCATATGTTCCCACGGAGGATCAGGATGCCGACATCCTGACAAAGGCGCTCACCAGGAGCAAGTTCGAATTCCACAGAGGCAGGATAGGGGTTGCAGATAATCCATATCTTGTTGAGAGGGAGTGTTGAAAATGCAACAAGATGATGGAGCTTAGTGGAATGAAGTCGCCTTCACTAAGTGGGCCCGCAGGCTATTTTTGGCGCAAAGTCTATTTTTAGACTATGTCTATTTTTAGACATATGGAGCATGGTCTAGGAGTTACAGTATGCTATTCTTGGATGATTGGTCGAGTTGGTAAAAATAGATGGACATATATTTTTAGACATACAGGTCGAAGTCTATTTTTAGACTGCCTGTCTAAAAATAGGTCAGTCAAATATTATTGGCCCTTAATAATATTTGGACTCTAAACTTCAACTTATTCTCTTACAGCACTTCAGTTGGAGCTACGGATGTGGCCCATGCATCTGACAGAAGGAATTACGCTATTCCTTGGGGTTTGGTGAGCTCATGCATGGTTGACTTCAGTTAGGACTTCAGTGGCAGAGTTTGGTGGAGTTGATGAGACAATTGGTGGAGTTGTGTTCGGTTTAACTTAGTTGAACTAGTTGTGATTAGTTTAACTAGATAATCAACTAGTAATGAGTGGAGTGAATTAAATATTATTTAATTCACTAATTATTAACTCATTATTCAACTCAAGAACACATCAGTTCACTACAGTGCATGGACAGTTCAGTGAAGACCAGTGAAAGAGGTAGATGAAAGGGTTGAGATAGCTTTCAGTTGTGACATTAGTTGTGCATGAGATTTGCACCACACTTGGAGGAATTTCCCATGAGGATTGCGCTGTCAAGCCAAGGAGATTCGAACCTTGGATCTCTCATTAGACCAGCCTTGATTGCGCAATAGAGGCAAGCAATTAGTGGATGAGTTTTGAACCTGTGACTTGTTCAAAACTGAGCTAGTTTGTGTGTAACTTTATGAGATAGTACTGAGTACTTGTGAGGAGTATTGTACTATGTACTGTTACATGTTCTCTCCATATAATATACAAAATAGCTGAGGGGTTTTCAGCTATAAGATTTCCCCATTACATATTGTGTTTATGTGCGCATGCGACTGTTTCCATTTCCGCAAATTGATGATTGATTGTAGAAGAGATTATGTGTTTCATATGAATTCGAATTAGTATGTGATCAGGATAATCTCGGTGGATAAATCTTCATTATTCAACAAATTTCTACAAAAAACTAGTTGTAAAGTTTTACTTGCCTATGTATATAGGAGTATGTAATCTGGTAAAGCTAAAAAATTGGATTAGGCATATTGATGTCTAATTACGGATTCAACAGATGAAGAAAGATGAGGAAAAGATCCAGTTGGCATCCCTTCTACTGGGTGGAACTGCTCTCATTTGGTGGGAGAGGAAATTTCAAGGCAGCAACAATATGGGTAACCTTCTCTCCTCATGCTCAAATTTTATTTCTGCATTGAAAACTTAGTTTTACCCATTGGTCTATAATAAAAAATCATTAATTAAATGGAAACACCTAAAGCAAGGCGAAGGAAAAAATGTGCAAAACTTCACTGAAGAATTTAGAAAACAAGCATTTAACTTAGACATTCCATTAGATTCACCAGATATTGTAACCAAGTATATCGGATATTTACATGGTTACATAAGGCATTCATTATTATTGTTTGAGCCTACTACTATTGATTAGGGCAGTGTGAAGGCCATGCATCTTGAAAGAAGGGAGATGCATGATCAAAATGACCACCCAAAAATAGCTGCAGCAGCCAAGAGAAGAGGAGAAAAGCCATATTGTACACATTGTAAGAAAGAGGGACACAAAAAATAGAACTGATGGAAAATGCACCCTGAGCTAAGACGTAAGAGGGATGACAAAAATGTGAGGTAGAAGAGAGATGCCACCATGCAACAAGATCAAAAGTCTGAGTCAGAGGAAGATGAGAGTATCAGGACTGCACGAGTTGCACAAGGAATACCAATTGACTTGGGATCCGATTCTGGAGACGAAAGGTTGATTGCAGCTCTTGGAATTGTAATAAATGGACCCATCGATTTGGGTTCAGATTCGAGCGATGAAACAAAGATTTCAACAGGTAATGTACCAAAGATTAAAATTTCACCCAATGCAACATGGCTCCAGGAACTTAAGAATATTAATCAAAGCATTCAAGTAGAGAATACTGAGCTAAGGAGACTCCTACAGGAAGTAGAAAAGGAGAAACAAAGGTTTCTATTCTAGTTGCAAGCTAAGGACGAGGCCTTGGAGAAGTTACAGCATAACCCCCTTGAGGAAAAAAATGATTCTTCGATTTGACATACTTTTCATGATGATAATTTCGATGCTTTTGAAAAACATACTATAGGTATCAGATCCAAATCGTTGAATAAAAAGGGGTATCAAGGAAAGGGCCTTGGCATTAATGACCATGGAATCATAAACCCTATCAAAGTAGAATAATTACCCTATCATGCGGGACTTGGGTATGTCCGGAAGGAAATTGGGGAATTCTTCAAGAAAACAAGCGACCCACGAACGAAAAATGATGAGAGAACCTCATCACAATCGAACAATAGTGAGGGATCCATGAACACTTATCAGAGGCACATCAAGAGGAATCATTCCAAGTTGATCTAAAAAGTCTGGAAGAGGAAGAATCATTTCCATAAGGTTGAACACTAGAAATCTACATGTCAAACACTTTCAGCCCAAAAAGCACCCATGAAGAATCCAGCTGCTGAAGACATTCTTTAAGAAAATACGCCACGAGGAGATGACCCATTTAGTTTATTAAGTAGATGGTTTTTTTATAGGTAGTAGCTCCTTATGGCCACAATTTCTAAATCATGGATTGCAAGTAAATGTAAAGGTGATGATGTGTCTCCCATTTCTTTGAAAATACAATGATGATATTTTGGCCTTTTCGTAGGAGTAGTTGGGGTATTTGGTTTTATTATGTAATCCTTAACCAATGAGTATGTGCTACAAACTCTTGGCAAGTGAATGGTTGTTTGAATAATGTGTGTTTCATATATGATTGCAAAAGATGTACCATGTTTATGTGCAGGTGATTGAATTATGGTTTAGAAAAGACACAAGTAGTGTGTTGGATGTGTTAATGATTTTGGTGGTCCAAAATCTCCTCAATGGGGAGGATTGATCCAGGAAGATCTCAGAGGACAAGTAGCTTAAAATTTCACAAAAAGAGTAGGACCATGTCGAATTTTTCTCCATTCTAAATCCAACGATGAAAACGATGCCTCAATCTGAGGTCGTATGAAGAAGTTAGAGCAAGTCAAAGTTGCAATCAAAGTTGGGGACTGTGCTAGGTTTAACTATCCCACAAATTCACCATCATCTGACAAGGAAACCCAGCACCTGAAAGCAGGCGAAATTATGGCCTCTTTAAAATGCCCAATGACCGTTATTTTTATTTAAATGAAAAATTACCATTATTGTGTTAAAAAACAAAAAAATATAAAAAAGAGAGAGATGAGGTGGTCGGCCACCAACCCTGCCACCCCAATAACGATAATATATTAAAAATTACAAGTGGTTGAGGGGCGGGTTGTCAACCCCACTACCCTAGAAATACCATTCAATGACCACAGTTTATACATATGTAATCGCACGGTCAATTCAGGTCGCGTGGAGTAGACCCACCCACTGCCCATGCCACATTATCACACCACTCGAAGGTAGTGTAGAAGGGGACCGGCAGGGGTCCAACCCGCCCAGCCCACGTGGCCAGCCCCCGAGTGAGCGGTCCCAAAACAGGTTCCAACCAAAACGAAAACATGCCAAAATCAACCCAAAATTAGAGCACCAGGATTTAATCCCCTAACCCCTCTGCACCATTAATGGAGCTAACTAGTGCATCATCGAAGGTGCTTTGCACACTCCACCCAAAATCTCATATAAAAATCATCATTTCTGCAGTGCGCTCCAGCATAAAAAGGAGCAGCGTAGAACCACAAGTGGGCCATAGGGGTGGAACCATGCCCAGGGATTATTGATGGCATAAGAAGTATTCCCTGGGGTGCAAAACTCGCCAATGTCAGTTTGAGGGAAATTTTATGTGAAATTTACACCTCTCGGCAGAAAGAACTTAATGGTGATGTCAGTTTTTGCATCAGAGCTCTCAATTTCTCGTCCATTTTCTAGGTTGGAGGTATAAGGGTTCTTTATGTAATTTCACTTGTACTTCTTCTTATTTCCACTTAATTAATGTAGGCCTCCCCACTATTGAGCAAGGCCCGGAGATGTAGTTCAAATTGGATGAACTCCGTCATAAAAATTTTTGTGTCTTGATCTCATGCACGCTATGTTCTCCTTTCTCTTCACCTTATGTGCTTATGTTTTCATAATTTTAAGTTCTCTATTATATGTAATTATTTAATTCATCTATAAGAAAAATATCTTGGATCAATTAGGTAATGCATCCAATAACCATTCATTTACCAATCAAAACATGATGAGAGCCATAACTAAATTTTTTCATGTAACCATGCTTGTAACCAACATATAACCAGAGTAATAAAAAAGATAAAACAGCCATCACAGCCGCATAATAAGAAGTGAATTTACTCATAAAATACAAGAGGAAAATATCTGTTATTAACATATGAAAAATTCAACCATGCCAGGGACTTCCACGTACCACCCAACCATAGATTAGGTTCAACCAAATCTCTCTTTCATCCAATCACCCTTGCACGATATTCCAAGAATAAATGTGGGATCAGATGGAAAAATCAAACATAAGAAAACCACGAATTCGAATAAAAATACTGCCTCAACCCTCAACCAATGATTCCACCTCGTGCTCATACATTACTAACCATCATTGGATTGATCTTTGCCAAAACTATCGAGGGCTCTAGAGAATTTGTTCCAACATGGCTCCAGTACTAGTAAATCAACCATCAACTATCATAGGGCTCCAGAGCATTTTTCCAACCAAGTCTATGGACTAGTAACTCAACCCACTAAGATATTTAGAGCATTTTCCCAACCGAGGCTTCCATGACTAGTAACTCAACCCAAGCTATTCAAGGGCTTCTAGAGAGTTTCTCCAACAAAGACTATAGGAAATAATAAATCAACCCATGATGCAGGTGGATATTGGTGGCCACCTAACTATTCCACTTATACCCCCATCATTATTTCTTTCAGTTTTTCAGTTTCCTTAATTGTAGCACAATTTACTATTTTTTGCAGTTTTTAGGGTCCTGAACTTCCGAAGTTGTTATAAGGCCCTAAACAAAGTTTTTTGGAAAATCATAGTTGGAAAATGTGAGTTTTCAACTCAAAATTTTTTTCAGTAGTTGTAGTCCTAGGATAGATCTTTATAAGAAGGTATCGTGTGCGTCAAACAAATATTGTATGTCAAAGTTATGATTGGGGCAAATTGATGTACCAATTTACCCGAACAAGGCCCATAGTTTGGTGTTTCATCTCCTAGGGTTATGTTTTTTGATGTTTATGGTTTACCATTATTTATCAATAATAAATATTCCTTTGAGACTCATTGTAACATAGTTCAGAGGCATGTAGCTGCCATATCTCTTCTCAAAGATAAGCTACCATCACCCTAGCTAGTTTATGTCCATTGTGTCTGTAAGCATATTTCAGTTATTTGATATTAATGAAATGAAGTTTTATTTCTGATACATCTCTGTGTTTATGTTTAGTACTATATTTTATTGCATTCCTACGTAAGTCTGGATCATCCCATAAACATAAGTACATGATCACCAATCCAAAAACAAAATGGAAAACCCAAAACACCATGGCTATCCAGGAATGGAAAGGTTAGGGAGAACCACTGTCAATGTAGGAAATCCTTCATGAAAATGACATATCACAACCAAATAACCTCATTCATGCACGATGCATGCTAAAAATAGCAATTAAATGATACATGCAACTCAATTCCTGCAAATTAATCCAACTGTAGTTATTCATCCCATTGTCCCCTTACACTTTCCTGCTTTCCTTTTCCTTCATTTTCCAAATCGAATGTGCTCCAAGAAAGTTGCAAGATTTATTTAAGGATGAAATAGTGTGACAGAGAGAGAGAATAGAATGTAGATCCAATCTAAAACAAACCAATTATTATGAACTGATCCTCATAAGCCTTTTCATCACCGAGGCCTCTATTTTCTTAATTTTCCTCTATTTTTCCTTCAATTTTCCTCACATGCAATTTTGTGACCTTTCAACTTCCTTTTCCCATATTTTCCTTTATTTTCATAAATAAAATTCAACTAATGGCACTTTTCCTTTCTAAATCATTTTCCAATTTCCATAGCCAGTAATTAACAATCAATGATCCCCATCACTATGTTTTTTCCCAACATTCAGCTTCGAGTACATGTCCCATGACCTTTCTCTTATTTTTCCTTTATAAACTTTATTACATGGATTTTTAACTAAGGTGGTTACAAAAATGGTGGATCTGTAGCAGATATGGTGATGATGAGAAGAGATAAAAGTTGAATTTAACTCCAACAAATGCAGTGTTACAAAAAGGCGTGTTAGAATTTTTTTAAACAATTTTTTAGAAGATAGACAAGCATTTTGATCCATTGAATTGATATATCCTGGTTAACCACAAAATAATTGCTACATCCTTGACAAACCAAGCCATATATTTGAATATTTTTTCAATAAATGAGTATAAAATTTTTCAATGCACAATCATGGCTAAGAATATGGATATCAGTTGGCTTCAACTAGTGATGATCATTCCCGCCATTTGTAAATTTCACTCGGATTGAGATGACGATGATCTAAACATATAACTGAAAGGTCCAAGCCAAATAAATATATTGGAAACAACCACATTTTTAATTCATTGAAACTAAAACTTTGAATTAAAAGTGTGTTGACCTCAATCCCAAGTGCATTGAAAAATTTTGTGCCAAATACCAACTATCTTATCTTGTAGATAATATCAAATTTGGTGGTCAAAGAGTATCTGACTGGAGTAGTAATGGATATGACCTGAAGCTTATAGAAAATCCTAAGATTTCTGTGCAAAGTACATATCTAAATATTTTCTCTATATGACACACTTTTGTGTGTGTGTGTGTGTGTATGTGTGTGTATATATATGTGTGTGTGTGTGTGTGTGTGTGTCATTTCTCATAGAAAATAAAAATATCCTTTCGTTGTTTTCTTAATTATAAAAATCCATTAGATTGGTAGTTCTAATATCATATTTTTCAATTTATATCAACATCATTGGAGGCCACTCAAGATTTAGTTATTTAATGTTTGATTATGGATTTCTTAAACCATGGAAGTTGGATTTACATCTCTTCAATTTATTGTCATGTTCAGGAACCTATCCTCACTTTTTGAATCAAATGCTCGATCAATGATCACAATCACAACCAAAATGCATGTTACTCCCCCAGGAACTTCCCAGATTATCCATAACTCTATCAATTCCCTGTCAACTTAGAACTCTACCAGTAGCATTCTAGATCAACCATGAGATATGATCCATGCATTCTTGGATACGAATTTGAACCTAGGAATAGCCAATATTGATAAAAAAATACTTGGTTACAACCATAACCCATATGAACAGTTCAAGTGGACCTCATTTTAGTTCCCATCCATCTCAATTCACTCTCACACGAGAATTGGAGCAATATTGGAGCTAGTAGTGAAATTTGAATTATGTGCATGCATTATTAATTTATTGGCTTCAATACATAAAAACAATTAGGGCACAAATCCCTAATTCCAAAGTTATATGCCATAATGTTATCGAACAGGTATCCCCAAAGTTTGTATCACATAAATATCAATGTATCAATGCATCAATGTGAATTAACTATAATATATGTATCAACAATATAAATATGAATGGAGTGGGAATTCCAAGCCAACAACAATCAACGTAATGCTCATGAATGTTGGAGATAATATCAACACTATGTAAAATATATAAATGCCGATTTGTATATGGCTTGAAATGATATAAAGCCACACCTTATAATAATTATACACTGAAACCTTTTATTATTGAACCACACAACAACACACCAATATACATTTGCGATAACATAACACGGCTAATTCATTAAATATAATATTCACCATAATATAATGCACCAATAATGCCACTGTAATATGGTGATATATGATATACACTACAATCACTGCTATTCATCATGTCAATGCCAAAACACAAAGAATATATATATATATATATATATATATATATATATATATATATATATATATATATATATATATATATATATATATATATATATATATATATATATATATATAGAGAGAGAGAGAGAGAGAGAGAGAGAGATACGTTCCAAGGAATAACACGACATCAAAGAATATAACACAATCATATAATGTATCAAAGTATGTCAATATATTCACACTGCAAATATATCATTGCACCATTTATATATCATCAAGTTATCAATATATCATCATTTACCAAAATAACTCTTCATAACATGCAAAAACACTTGCAAATATTAATTATATCAAACCATTTCCATGCTACAAATTTTGTTAGCGGTGGTGGATAGACAATAAATAATATCTTGTTATAAATGAATATGATCAATCAATCAAAATCAAGATAACACTTGAAATATCTCATGGATATTGGGTGGAATGGGTCGTGAAATAAGATTGTAAGTATGGCAGATATGGCTTGATCAAATCCTGAGAGTGTTAGCCACTGAAGATTCCTTTGAAGATTTGGTCATGGAAATGATATAAGATGTTGCATAATAACACCATAAAAAACCACATCATCTCTGGAGGCCATTTCCATTTCCTGAGCTTTTGAATGTGGACTTGAGCTTGTCCAGACCACGAGAAATAGATCTAAATGGAGATTACATAATTAGACTATGAAGTCTTTATTTTATTTTGGGAGAATAAGTTTTCTCATTGAAAACAACGATGGTATTATCCTTGAGCGCTCTGAGAATGTGATTTCTACAACAAAACTTTTCAAGGAAGAAAAGAAGAGATATATTTTTTTCTCATCCATCCATGTAGTATCACACAAGGAATTTAGTGCTATCGAAAATAAATTCACTTGGTATCATGAGGAGTTTCATGCTCATGTACCCGACAATCGAGATATTATATAATTAAACGCAAATGGTATCAATGGAACTAATATATATCAATGTCAATGCATATATCAACCAAATTAAAATATTGTATGAACCTCAACACATATATTAACCGGTGCCTAAATTGTATCTTGCGGTCCATGCCAATCAACGTCAATGCTTTGTAATGTATGGTAGAAGTAATAATATTGTGAATAGGATTTGTAAAGTTTCTCATATATGTTGTCAATAATATGTATAACACTGACAAAATTCATTATTTGTCCATCTCATCTATCATATGCATTGTGTCTCTATCTATCTACAAGGCATGTTGTGTAACTAATTTGTATGTAGTGCAAACTACTCGTAATGTTTTTCCAATAAAAAAGATAACACATACTTCTAAGTTGAATCCCTGATATTTCTTATACCATTCCACGAATTCATTAATTTAAATATGTATTTTCTTTCACCACATCAACACTGATAATTTTGTAGGTCATTCCTTATATATAAACATATTCCATTTGAGGTTGATTAATCCTATAGAATTAACTTTCACACACCAACTACTTTGTCTTTGTCACAATTTTCAATATGCTCATCTTTAGAGGTGTATTGGACATATAGTCAGTTTTGTTTATGATCATAGTTTGTGCTTCTAATGATCTTTCTTGATGATATTTTATACCTTTTCCTCTATTTCCATCTTCTATTATTGGTCTCGTTGATAACTTCCTGATGATATTTTTATCCTTGGCACTATCAGTTGCCCTAAGGATGCCCATGGCGGGGGATGAGGAAAGGTAGAATAACATATCGTAATATTACTAGTGGTTTTTTTTATATGTTCTACCAAATTCACCGGTCACCCTCACTTTCTACGTTAACTTATTCTCACTAATACCAGTTAAGGATAAATATCTATTCATACCATCATTTTTAGCTTTCCAAAATTGGTTGTTAATCCATATGTAGATACCTCCAACATATATATTCATGCATTTTAAATATATATTAAAGCTACTCTTCTACAACTTCTTTTCCTTTATTGTAGCTTTCCATTCCATATCTTCCCTTACCTCCTCCATGTCCCTTTTTCCTTGTTGAAGATAACCGAGACCAACTCCACCAACTATGCTAAGGGAAATTAACGAGAAACCAAATTAGAGGAATGTATTTGTGTGTTCCCATATCTTGTAATTTTAATTATTTGATGTTTGTCCATTGTGCCTTTATGTTTACCCTCGTTGACTGATGCGTTTTATTTTTCCACTGCACTCAAGCTACTAGATAATTGGAAATATGATAGTCATTGGTGCTTATTGCATTGAACAAAATAACATTTAAATTCGATATTTGTTGAAGGAAACACGAAGTTGGAACCTTTTATTATATGTTCTTCTTATAAGTTTTTTAATTTATTTATTAATTTATTAATTTTCATCACAAATGGAGATATATTTGGGTACTCTACCTCTTCCTTAGGCAAAGACTTAAGCTAAATACATGTTTCCAATCTCCAGTTTTTTCGGAAGTATTGGACAGGAAAAAACCTTTCTTATTGACAGCATCAACATTTTGGTTATAGTGTGCATTACACCAAAATTTCATTGATTCATTCTATGCAAAATCCAAATTACAGGGGATGCTCTTCCCCTAATATGTTGCTTCTCTAACATTTCTATAACCAATATTCTTCATTTCTTTCATGAGAAACTCCCCCTAAGACTAGGTTGACTTAACTTTATCATAGAAGTGATAGGTTGCTTCTTTTCTTCATCTTGCATACTTGAGTGATTTTCCTTCTTTTGTCTACATTTCTCTTTGAATCAGTTTTTTATTTTCTTGGAGTTGATTCCTTCTTCTATCTAGAGCTCTTTAAGGTATACAAAAGTTTGCAATCTTTTTCCATGTGGTCAAGATTGCTACACAAATAGCATTTTAAATGGAAAATAAATGGAAAAACCAATGTGTGATTTCTTGATTTCATATTCTTATTTGTATCATTTTTCATTCAATAACTTTATGTCTGAATCCATTTCACAAATAAGAATAACCATAGAAATTATTTGTGTACCTGGTGGATGACTAGCTTCTGTATTTCCTTTCTTGAGTAAGCCTTCTTGTTTGATGCATCATCTTCTGATTAGTATTTGTTTTCTTGTTCTTACATTATTTTGCTATATGTTGAGGTCCATGGAAAAAAAACTTGATTTCTTACACAAGAGAAAAGAGTCTCCATTGATATCTTCCAAATTTTCTAAAATCATCTCCAAGAGAAAATGAACTTTTTGCAAAAAACATTTTCATCGACTCATTCTTTTCATTTTTATTATGTTGCTTTCCTTTATTTATTGTATTTTTAATGATGCTACTTGTCCCTTATTATAATTTATTTTCAAGGTTATTGTCTCCTCCTTAATGGATTACTTTTCTGAGTTCTTCATGGGGACATTCTCTTATTCCAGATGTCTACACAACATGTTCTTTTCATCTAACGCTCTTCTACCTGAAATATTCTGAGAATTTAATATTTCACACTATACCTATTTTACTTTAGCTGAATATTCACCATCCCTTATATTCTTCTTTTGTCTCAAGATGTGTCTTCATATTAACAATTTATTCCATATACTCATGCTCTTTCTCATCATGTATCTGCGCAAGTTTCTTCAGTTCTTTGTTTTCATTCTTTAGTGTACCTATTTCAGCCAATGATAATTCCAGCCTAGATTGATGTTCATCTATATTTTCTTCATGAGTGTCAGGTACATGCACACATCCAGAGGTTTCATTTAGCTGAACGTTTTCCTTTTGACAGGGTTTTATCTTCTTCCTCTGTCTCTTTTCTTTTTTCTGAGCTACTGCTACTAGTCTCTCCTTCATGTATGATATGCAATGTTTCCCACACTTTTTTTGTGGAATTTAAGTCTATTATTGTATGAAGATCCTTATTATGAATATTGGTATATATTGCCCATTTTTCCTTAGCACTGCATTTTTTTTCGTCAATATAGGGGGAATCAATTTGGGTCCATAAACTATCAATTCATATTTTAACTTATCTCCCAATTCATGAAATTTATTTTTACTCAGCATAGGTACACTTTGATAATCCATATTCAACTAGGTATGCCTTCTAATTGTTAGGTTGTCATAGAAGGAACCCGCTTTGATACTAATTGATGAAAAATTGACTAAACTTAGAAGGGGGGTTGAATCAATTTATTTATTCATGGACATTAAAAATTCTTTTCTTTTATTTGATTAAATGAAACATTATATGAGAAGCTTAACACACTGAGAAGAGGATCTAATATGTGACCAAAAATTAATAAATAGAAAAAAATTTCACATAAACACATAAAAATGACACATGGAAACCAAATATAAGTGAAAACCCATAAATGGATAAAATTTATTATTATTACGATGCAATGGTAAGCTTCTACTCAATTATTACATCTAGTTTTTTGTAGGATCCAACCTGGAGGAGGCTACTACCTCAATTTATCTACAAGTTACAACATGCAAGGAAGCTCCAACTCCCATAATTGTTTTGTATGCTACAACCCACAAGGGGCTCATAGCTCAATACGCTACAACCTATTCTTTATAAATATTCAAATTGAAAGGATACTACAATCCCTTGATACATACAAGAAACAAGATGATGGTTTACCTAGTCATCAATTATGCATACCTCCATCTTTATCTTTGCCTCTTCTTCCCTCCAAATTTGCTTCACACCAACTTCATTTGTGCTAGGTAATTCATGAAAAATCAACTCTCACACATGCTCTCTAACTCTCTAACCTATATGCACAACATTTGCCTTCCAAAGTCACATATTTTATAAAGTTAGTTTGTTGGTTGTTTTCATTCCACATAAGAATATGAAGTGAATAGGTTGAGTCTTTTCCTTCCACTCATTCTTTTCCAAATTATTCATATTTTTAATATAACAACACAAATAAGGGCTCAAATATTATTTTCCTCCACCTACATTTATTAAATACAAAAATATAATTCCCACATATGAAATAAAGTAACATATTTTAACATCATAACACATGTAAAACATTTACTCTCGAATGCAAGAAATATGCATGAAACATATGAAAATAATGCATAAATCTCCAAAGCCACATATATTTTTACAACATATTTTATCACTACTTATTAATGCCATTCCCTCAACATCATTGATTCTTTCCTTGTCTGCCATGGATTCTTGCAGTCTTTCTTTTGTCTTGCATCACAAAAATTTTATTGCATTACATCTCACTGAATCTCCCTCTTCAACTGATCGGTGTTACATACTAAGCTCTACAACATTGTTTGTTCTAACTTGCTTTCTTCTACCCAGCTATGAATCAATATTCGGCTCAGCAAATCAACATGCCATGTTTTTGTTCTTTTACTATTGCTCCTTTTTTGTTCCTTTGCCAAAGCAACTCCCGCCTTGATGCTTCTGCATACCTTGTTGCTCTATTGTTCCATATGTTATTACTCATATTGTTCCTTTGACTTTACTTATTATTTTCCATCACATATTTATGTCTCTTTTCCTACTTATTTTCCTTGTTGTTTATCCTTTTTCATTAGTGACAACAATGCGATCAAAACATATGCGACTAGGTACTACCTTGGATTAAGAAACCACTCATTGAATATAGTTTGTCTATTGCCACCACCAAAGTGTTAGCTAGTCACTTATATACTTGTTGAAAAAATACACCTTCCTTGTTGGGGGGTGTGATGATATTGACACAAGTAGACTGCCCAGAATTGGGGGCTTCCTAAAACTAGGAATTTTGATGATTGGTGAATTATGATAATGTGGAAGTTGTGATTATAATGGAGTTTTGATGGGATTTTTTGTGGTAAATAATATCCATGTTGACAGAAGACTATCTGGATTAGTAGTTCTCACACTTGCTACGAGGCAAGTGAGAGTGGGTGGCTTATTTTGACATATATGAAAATACTACGTGGAGTAGTATAACCACCATTGAGTGTTTGGTTTGGATAAAAACCACTTAGTGAGATGGAATTGAAGATGGAGCTGACTAATGATGACATGAAGCACAATACAACATAAAGTTATTTCTTTGAATTATAAACCAGTCAGCGTAGCAGCAAAGAGGAAGCCATATAAATAAGTATTAATTATCATAAATATATGTTAAGGTTATGATTTAATTCAATTCCACATCTAACAAGTACCCATTATGCATGCTTTTTAGAAGACCCACATTGATTAAAATTGAAAATACATTAAAAAAGCACGTTCAACATGATTTTTAATGTATCTCCATTTTTTATCAACGGTGTTCTTCTAAAAAATATGCATAATTGGTACTCGTTGGATGTCGAATTTAATTGCACATCCAAAAAGTGTCTACACTTGAAATTTGAGTAAACCTATAAGGAGATAATCCAAAAATACAATTAAAAAAATAAGTTCGAGGAAATAATTGGATTTTTGGGGAAAGGAGCCAAACTTGTGAGCATGATTTCAAGCTAAGTTTTCTTGAAAAATCCCCTTGGATTTTCGATCTAGCACGAGGGTGACTATAGCAAGAAATACACGATGCAACTAGTCTACAATTGGGTGGAAAATCAAATTCCCGCCTTTAGTTTCAACCATTGTTAAATATCAAAAAGTGTTATTAATTGTGAGTTGTGAATATGATGATTAGTTATTTATTGAAATTAATGGACATCTCTATGATAATTTTTCATGGATGTAGGAAACCCTTGGGTGGAATAAATAGGAAAAATGTCTTGATTGTTTTGTGAATTATATTGAAATTCTACCTTGAGGCTGCAAGAAATATCTCTTAATTTTTATGTGAAAATTAATATGTGCATGTGAACATGCATAGATTTGTGACTACAATTACTCATTTTTTTTATATAACATTTCTTCTAGGAGTTTATAGAAGCTAAAACTTGGGTGATGGTGAGGAGCAACCTTATTGATAATCTAGTCCAATTTTTAGAACTTGGATCACAAAGTTTAGGAAATATGATAAAAGGAAGATTGGATTCTTAAATGCATTCTTAAACATGCCATGTTGGAATTCCTACTATAGATTTTTTTTTGGGAGGTTCCAAAACTTGAAACTTGGTCCATTTAGATTGTAAATCATGGTGCTCATTTGGTCCATCTTTCATAACTCGGTTCATGATTTTTTTAGGAGATATGATTAGAGAAAATCAAGCTTCCTAAATGCTCCTAAAATCAAGATTCAAATAGGTCATGTTGGAATTTATGTTAGAAATTTTCTTTTTCGAGGTTCTAGAAGCTGAAACTTGGATCATAGTGAGGGGAAATCTTGTCGATCATATAGTTTAACTTTAAAATATTGGGACAAAATATTTTAGGAGATATTATTAGAGGAATTTGAGCTCCCCGAGTGCTCATAAAATCATGCTTCAGACTACCCAAATTAGCAATTCTGCTATAAATTTTAATATGGGAGGTCTGAGAGGTTGAAATATGAATCATAGTGAGGGAAACTCCCATGGATAATTTTTTTTAGTTTTATAACTTTAACTGCTATAATTTTGGAGATATACCCTAAATAATTTGCTATGTTAGTGTGTAGGAAAAGTGTTTTAAAAAAATCCTAAATGGTTTAATTATTCATTGCATAGAAACATTTGATGAAATCACCGAATTAAAATGTTATTTTATGGATGGGGGAATTAGTTTTGTATGATAGCATTATTGTAATTGATATATGCCTATTCGCATGCAAATAATTTGCTATATTAGTTTTCATACAAAGTGTTCAAATAAATTATTAAATGGTTTAAGGATTCATTGCATACAAGTTGTTTGATGAAATACTCCAATGAAAATCTTGTTTTGTGGATGGGGATAGTATTGTTATATTATAGTATTATTTTAAAGATGATATATTCCTATTTTCATGCAAATAATTTTATATATTAATTTGCATGTAGAGTGTTTAAATAAATTATTAAGTGGTTTAATTATTCATTACATACAAACATTTTGATGAAATTCCCTAATGAAAATGTTGTTTTTTGGATGAGGATAATATTGTTGTATGATAGTAGTGTTGTAGCTGATATATGCCCATTTGCATGAAAATATTTCAAAGAAAAATGTTAAAGGTGTTTTATTACAATTTTCATACAATCTATTTGATAAATAACTCAAGGAAAAGTGGAATTAGAGCAATATTTCAAATTTAATTTCATACAAATGTTTGTAAAAATGTATTCAAGAAAAATACTACTTATTTGGTTGTATACAATTTATTTAAAGAAATGTTCACATATGAAGTGATTGAAAAAATGTATGAGAGATGAAAATCATATTTTTACGACCGTGGTTAGGATAAATATAGTACGGGTATGTAATAAACTGGTATTAGAGCTTATTATCGAGCTAGTAAAAAGAAAAAGAAAATTTCAGGTACCCTGCAATTGTTCTAAGTTGTTGAGGGAACTAGGTATGTTACAAAAATCATCAAGAAGTATGGAAAAGGAACGATACAATAGTTATTAATATGCACAAATTTGAATCGTCAATTAAGTAAATATTTGAGAAATAGAACCAATCAACCACAATCCAATTGACCCATAAAGAAGATCTAAATAAAACATGGTTAGTTTCATGGAAAGTTGGCATCGATCATATGAAAAACACTTAATGCATGATGTTAATGAAATATATTTTTGAATTCATAGAAATGTAAGTGACCAATACTCTACCTCACCTTATTTGATTCAATGGAACTTTTACAAGAGATAAAGAACAAATTTTCACCATGTTTGAGCACAATAGAGCTATACTAAAAGGCATTTAACAAATAAAATGTAGTCATAAATCAATTGACCAAAAATAAAAATGGCACCAAAGATGAGTTCAAAGTAGTTAACCTGAATATAGTCGAACTTAAAACCATGAATGAGTTCAATCAGTAACCAATGATAAAGGGAGAAGAACAAAATGGAAAGTTTCACCATGCAATGATGAAGGAGATAACCTAGGAAAATAATTCTCTAAATTTTAAGAAGTGTACCCTACTTGATAAGAGAAACCAATAAAGTCACAAGAAACTTCAATGAAACAACAAGACGAATCAATGCCCTTGATTGTAGCACTAACGAAACACCACCATAAAAAAGTGGGAGACATAAAGAAAATGAAAGATGAAACTCTTGGAGTTTTTATTAACTTACGAATAAAATATGAGCATGAGGGGACAACTACAATGACATTTGATCCTAGAGAGATAGAAAAGCTATATTTTTATTAATAAATAATTTAATTCATTTATAAACGAAGGAGTAAAACACATGGAATGGTATAGAAGTAAAGTAGAAGATAAACTAGAACTTACTTAATTTAGTTGATCCACCATATGGTGCCCTAAATTACATGAAGGCTCTAGTTGATGACTTGATCAGTTGATAAAAGATCTACTTAATGAGAATTATAGGTTTAAATTTGACCAAACAAGAACAATATTAGGAAAATAAAACTTGATGTTTGAAGAAATAAATCAAATGCATCTTTCTTTAGACATGAATACGATCATTAATAGCTAGAACATAATCAAAGTATTGTAAGAAATCATATTAAAACTACAAGGTCAAAAAAACTCTACAATATATGCATGTAGTGAGGATACCCTTACAAAATCACATTAGGAAGAGCATAAAGCATAAGCAAGTGTGTAAGTGTAGGATGGTTCTAGGAAGGATGAAATGCACAAATGGAGGATACAATGTTAGGTCCCTATATTACTAGTGTAGTCCCTTATTTTTGTTAGTGTATCCCCCTTATTGTCATTTTTGTACCCTTGTAACCCCATATTATTATTATTATTCCCTTACATTATTATTGTTAGGTCGGCTAGGATTATATTGTGACCCTATGGACTCTTATATATGGAAAGGATGTTTTGTTGTTTGTATCATCCAAGGATCGTTCATTTATGTAATTTAGAGGTTTCACCCTTAAGGTGGCTTATTTATAAGGCATTGATCTCTCTTTTATTCTATTTTTGGAGTTGGTTTCATAAAATTCGGTATTACAACTATGGATTCTAGGGTTTCTCTACTCCAAACAGGTCATCATGGGATTTTCTATATAACATTTTCTTTGCGAAGGTTTAGAAGCTGAATTTTTTATCACAAGAAGCTGAAATCCTGAGGAACGTCATGTAAAACTTTCAGATATTGGTTCGCAAGATTTTCAGAGATATAATCTGTGAAAGTTAGGGTTTTTTCAGGCTTTTGAATTTCATTTCAAAGAGGTGACCATGGGAAAATAGTCATAAATAACTCTCTGAGCATCAGATTGGGATTCTGTAAAAAGTGGTTGAAAGTACAGGGATTTTAGTTTCCCATGTATCAATTTCAGAGCCAAAGGAGTAAATAGTGACATGAGGCACGCCATACAAGTTTTCCCTACTGAAATAGTCCATAATTAGGTCATTGTGGGAGATTGGGCATAACTTTGTCTTGAAGAATAAAAATCAGGTTAGACCTATGGAACTCAAAAGAAGAATCAGAGGGCTACTATAGGACCAAATTTTAGATATTGAAGATCTGAAATAACAAATATAATTCACTTACAATATCAATTTCCTCAAAATCAAGAAAAAGGTGTGTATTCTTTTTGCCCAAATTGCATAAGTCTTGTTTGAAAAATCAGTTTGGAGTGATTTCAAGGGCATATTGAAGCACAGATATCAGTATTGGGTTCCAAAAATCCCACTAAAAATAATTCAACACCCATTAAGCCCTCATAATACTCTACTATGACTCATGAAGATGAAGAAGTGCAACATGATATATCAAAATTACAAGAGAAAGTGCACCAAATTGCGCTCTTGCAAAGAGCAACCAAAAATGAAATGGAAGTTTTGAAGAAATGTGTGGAAGCTAATATGGATGGTTTGAAGAAGGGAATGAAAGCTAATATTGATGGTATAAAATAAAAAAAAAGAAAGAAAACATGGAATACATGAAGCATGATATAAAATTAGATATGGAAGATTTGATAAAGTTGATACAAGAAATTATTCCTAATGCCAAAAAGATAGTAGAGGAAATTCATGATGAGAACAAAATAAATGTTAATCTTGATTTCATAGACTCTAATGTTGGATTGCAGACCCACCATATTCCAAATATTTATATAAGGAAGTTTTATGGCAAGGATCCCGTAACATGGATACTATAGATGGAGCAATATTTTGATCTCAATAATGTGCAAAACACACAAAAGGTATGCATTGCAACTTTATAATTAGAACAAAATACATTTGTATGCTGTCGATGGTTTTTCTCTTCTAAAAAAATTGTCACTTGGTCAATTTTTTGGAGGAAATGATAGCACATTATGAGGATACAAAGAGCAACACCTTCTTTAGCTAATTGATAAATCTCAAACAAAAGGGTTCAATAGTGAAGCACATTGAGGACTTCCAAAAATTGAATATAAGGGTAAATGATATTCCAGAGGAACACATGATTGATGTATTCATAGGGACTTTAAATGATAACATCCAACATTAGTTTCACCTTTGGGAACTTGATTCATTGGAGAAGGAATTCATATTGGCCAGAAAAGTTGAATGTAAAATTATGGCGACAAGGAAGCCTACCACTCACATATATAAAGATGGATGTCTTGCCACTCCTAGACTTCCACAACATACAAGGTTGGTGCCACAACAATTGGAATAAAAAAGAGCAAAAGGGCTTTGCTACAATTGTGATAGAAAATACACTAAAGGTCGTAAGTGTGGGGAGAAGAAATTATTTTACATAGATTGTGAAGAGGATGGATAAAATGAACAAGGAACTTCAAAAGAACAGGATATACACCAGTAACCAACCTTAGAGAAAGAATAAATGAGTCCGACCATATCATGTAATGCATTGGCAAGAATTACCACTCCTCAAAATATCAAGATAGAATAAAATATCAATAATAAAAAAGTAATAGTGTTTATTGATTCGCCTAGTACCCATAATTTTATTCATTGCAAGGTAGACAAGGAATTGAATTTCTTGATATACCCAGCACCAGCATGTCAAGTGATAGTTGCAAATGGAGGAGCTATAAATTGCTCCAGAAAATGCCATAATATCAAGATAACCATGGGGGGATATGTATTTAATAGTCCAATGCTTTCCATTCCAATGGGAGGTGTTGATGTTGTACTAGGAGTGCAATGGTTACAATCTTTTGGGATGGTAGCTTTTAATTTTCAAGAACTTTTCTTAAAATGTTTTTTGGAAGGAAAGGAAGTTGAATTACGGGGTATCATAGGGAAGCCGAGAAACATAATAATCTCTAATTTCATGACAAAGATTTTGAATAATGAAAAATGAGGCATAATTGCACAATTATTCTCGCTTGAAGTTCCAACATCAAAATCATCTATTTCTCCGGATCTCCAAAAAGTATTGGAAAATCATTCCAAGGTGTTTGAAACTGCCAAAGGACTCCCACCTATTCGTGATCATGATCATGCTAATCATTTAATTCCAAGAAGTGTTTCTCCAAACATTAGGCCTTACAAATATCCTTACGCCCAAAAGAGTGAAATTGAACGTATGATTGAAGAAATCTAAGAGGTCGGTATAATTCAACCTAGTCAAAGATCTTTCTCTTCTCTAGTAGTATTGATGCACAAGAAGGATGGATCATGGCACATGTGTTCAGATTATAGGGAGCCAAATAAGCTCACTATTAAAGATAAACTTCCCATTCCTTTGATTGATGAATTATTGGATGAATTACATGGAGAAATTTATTTTACCAAGTTGGATCTTCATTCAGGAAATCATCAAATTAGAATGAAGACTGAAGATATTCTGAAAACAACATTTCGAACTCATGAGGGCCATTATGAATTTTTGGTCATGCCTTTTGGCCTTACCAATGCACCTTCTACATTTCAAGGGTTTATGAATTCCATTTTCAAAACCTTCCTTAGAAAATTTGTGTTAGTATTTTTTGATGATATGCTAATCTACATCGGGTCTTGGAAGGATCATGTTCAACATGTTGACAGGGTTCTCAAACTATTGGAAGAGAAACAATTATATGAAAAAACCTCCAAATGTTTATTTGGAGTAAAAGAGGTGGAATATATGGGTCATATTGTATCTCATGGGGGTGTTAAGGTAACCCGTAACAAAATTAAATCCATTAAGGAATGGAAATTCCCAACAACAATAAAGCAATTGTGAGGATTTCTCAGGTTAAAAGGGTATTATTGCATGTTTGTTAAGAGATACGGGAGAATATAAGAACCTCTAACAACATTATTGAAGAAAGATGCATTTTCATGGACTCATGAAGCAACTAAGGCCTTTGAAAATCTTAAAGAGGAAATGTGCCTAGCACTGGTCTTAGCTACGCCAAACTTCAGAAAAACCTTTATTGTGGAATGTGATGCCTCGCAAAATGGAATTGGTGTGGTTTTAATGCAAGAAGGAAGGCCCGTTTCTTTTGAAAGTCTTCCAATCAAAGGAAAGTATTTACAGAAAGCTATTTATGAGAAGGAAATGTTGGAAATACTACATGCACGAAAGAAATGGTGACCTTACCTAATGGGAGTACACTTCAAGGTAAAAACTGATCATGATAATCTTAATCATTTTTTTGAACAAAGACTGTCCTCAGAAGAGCAGTAAAAATGGGTCACAAATATATTGGGTTATGACTTTTAAATCATATACAAAAAAGGAAATCTAAATGTTGTTGCAGATGCACTCCCAAGAAAGGATGAAGAGGTGGAAGAATTTATTTGATCCATTTCTATTATCCAACTAGATTGGATAACCGAGGCAAGGGAAGAATGGAAGAAGGATGAAGAAGTGTCTCATTCAAAATTTGCAGCAAGATCCTAGTACATCTCATACATTTAGTTGGAAAAGTGATTCCTTATGTTACAAAGATCGCTTATATCTTTGTAATAATTCCCAACTAGAAAAAATATTCTTTTGGAATTGCACACATCTCCCTCAGGAGGACACTCGAGATTTTTTAAAACTTACCATAGGGTGAAGAAATAATTTTTTTGGGATGGCCTTAAATCTAATATTCAAAATTTTGTGGTGGGATGTTTAGATTTCCAGCAAAATAAAGTTGAGACAATTAAGACCATGGGTCTTCTAAAGCCTTTATCCATTCCAAGTCAACATTGGGAGGATATTTCAATGGATTTTATCACATGTTTACCTAAGTCCAAAGGAAATAATGTCACCATGGTGGTAGTTGATAGACTTACCAAGTATGCACACTTTTGTGCATTATCTCATCCATTTAAAGAAAGTATAGTTGCTACTACATTTATGAAAAAAATTTAAAAGCTACATGGAAACCCAAAGATTATTGTAAGCAACAGAGATCCCATTTTTACTGGAAATTTTTGGATTGAATTATTTTCTTGTTTGGGTACTCAATTAGCTCATAACTCATCTTATCATCCTCAATCCGATGGGAAAAATAAGATAGTGAATTTTTTTTTAGAAGGATATCTTCTTTTTTTTGTATCTAATAAAAAAACACAATGGGTCAAGTGGTTACCCCTGGCTGAATGGTGGTATAACACTTCCTTCCGTACTGCAGCAAAAATGACCCCATTTATGGAAATTTATAGATATCATCAACTGTCCATCACATCATCTTTAAGAGAAAATTCTAAGGTTGAAGCAGTGGAAGATCACATCGAGCATCAACAACAAGTTGTCCAACTCTTAAGGGATATCCTAAATTTGGCACAAAATAGAATGAAAGAACGGGCATATTAACATCTTAGCGAGAGAAGTTTTGATGTAGGAGACTTGGTATTTTTACGACTACAACTATTAGGCCCCTATATTACTAGTATAGTCCCTTATTGTTGTTAGTGTAACCCCATTATTGTTATTATTGTACCCTTGTAACCCCCATATTGTTATTATTGTGCCCTTAAATTATTATTGTTAGGTCGGCTAGGATTACATTGTGGCCCCATGGACTCCTATATATAGAAAGGAGGTTTTGTAAATTGAATCATCCAAGAATTGTTTATTCATGTAATGTATTGGAGGTTTCCCCCTTGAATTGGCTTATTTATAAGGCGTTGATATCTCTTTTCTTCTCTTTTTGGAGCTGGTTTCACAACATTTGGTATCAGAGCTTTGAGATTCTAGGTTTTCGCTGCTCCAAACAGGTCAGCGTGGAATTTTCTCTATAACATATTTTCTATGAAGGTTTAGAATATGAAATGTTTAGAGTGTGAAACCAAAATAGTGAGGAACATCGTCAAAAAATTTCAGAGCTTGGTTCGTAATATTTTCGGAGATATGATCTGTACAAGTTAGGTCATTTTGCAGGCTCCTGAATTTAACGTAAATAGGTCATCATGTTATTTTAGTAATAACTTTGTTTCTACGAATGTTCAGAAGCCGAAATTGTTAGAGTGAAAATCCACAGCCCTGAGGAATATCTTCAAAAAATTTCAGATATTTGTTCACAACATTTTTGGAGATATGATCTGTGGAAGTTAGGGCTTTTTGAGGCTTCTAAATTTCATCTAAAAGAGGTGATCATGGGAGAATCTTCATAGCTCTCTCTCTGAGCATCGGATTGGAATGATGTAAAAGGTGGCTACAAGTGCACAGACTGTATTTTTTTTTCTATCAATTTTAGAGCCAAAGGAGGAAACCGTTACACGTGGTGAGTCGTACAAATTCACTCTACTGAACCAATCCAAAATTAGGTCATTATGGGAGATTGGACATAACCTTTTCTTGAAGAATCCAAATTAGATCAGACCTGTGGAATTTGAAAGAATATTCAGAGGGCTACTATAGTGATGAATTTCAGATATTGAGAATCTGTAATTATAGAGATAATTCAATTTCAATATCAAGCTCCTCAAAAGAAAGTAAAAGGTGTGTATTTTGTTTTCCGAATTGCATAAGTTTTGTTTGAAGAATCAAGTTGAATTGATTCCAGGGGCATATTGTAGAATAGATATCAGTATTGGATTCTAAAATGGCCCCTAAAAATAATTCAACACCCATTAAGAATTTAGAAAGCTCTACTATGACTCATGAAGACGAAGAATGGCAACATGACATATCAAAATCACAAGAGCAAGTGCAACAAATTTCGCTCTCGCAAAGAGCAACAAAAAATGACATGGAAGTTTTGAAGAAAGGCATGGAAACTAAGATGGATGGTTTGAATAAAGGCGTGGAATCTAAGATGGATGGTTTGAAGAATGGCATGGAAGCTAAGATGGATGGCATGGAAGCTGGCATGGAATCTAAGATGGAAAACATAAAGAATGATCTAAAAGCAGACATGGAAGGTTTGACAAAGTTGATACAAGAAATGTTTCCTAATGGTGAAAATATAGTAGAGGAAACTCATGATGAGAACAAAATAAATGTTAATCGTGATTTCATAAAATCTAATGTTGGCAGGAAGAACCACCATATTCCAAAAATGGATATGAGGAAGTTTGATGGAAAGGATCCTGTAACATGGATACTACAGATGGAGTAATATTTTGATCTCCATAATGTGCAAAACACACAAAAGGTACGCATTGCAACTTTACATTTAGAAAAAAATACATTTGTATGGTATCGATGGCTTTGCTCCCGTAAAAAAATTGTCACTTGGTCAATTTTTACAAAGGAAATGATAGTACATTATCAGGATACAAAGAGAAACACCTTCTTTAGCCAATTGATAAATCTCAAGCAAAAGGGTTTAATGGGGGAGCACATTGAGGACTTCCAAAAATTGAATATAAGGGTAACTGATATTCCAGAGGAACACATGATTGATCTCTTCATAGGTAATTTAAAGGATAACATCCAACATGAAGTTTGCGTTTTGGAACCTGATTCATTGGAGAAGGCATTCAGGTTGGCAAGAAAAATTGAATGTAAAATTATGGCGACAAGGAAGCCTACCACTCACTTCTATAAAGAGGTAAGTGTTGCTAATCCTAGATTTCCACAACCTACAAGGTTGACACCACAACAATTGGAAGAAAAAAGAGCAAAAGGGCTTTGCTACAGTTGTGATAGCAAATACACTAAAGGTCATAAGTGTGCTGAGAAGAAATTATTTTACATAGATTGTGAGGAGGAAGAAGAAAATGAACAAGAAGAGGATATACACCAGGAACCAACCCCAGAAGAGGAAGAAATGAATCCAACCATATCGTGTAATGCACTGGCAGGAATTACCACTCCTCAAACTCTCAAGATAAAAGGACAAATCAAGAAGAGAAAGGTAATAGTGTTGATCGATTCAGGTAGCACCCATAATTTTATTCATTGTAAGGTAGCCAAGGAATTAAATTTTTTCCTATACCTAGCACCAGAATGTCAAGTGATGGTTGCAAATGGAGGAACTATAAATTTCTCTGGAAAATGCCATAATATCAAGCTAACCATGGGGGAATATGTATTGAATAGTCCAATACTTTCCATTCCTATGGGAGGTGTTGATGTTGTACTAGGAGTACAATGGTTACAATCTTTGGGGATGGTAGCTTTTAATTTTCAAGAACTTTTCTTGAATTTTTTTTTAGAAGGAAAGGAAGTAGAATTATGGGGTATTGTAGGGAAGCCGGGAAAGATAATAAGCTCTAATGTCATGACAAAGCTTCTAAAGAAAGAACAACGAGGCATAATTACACAATTATGCTCACTAGAAGTTCCAACATCAAAATCATCTATTTCTGCAGATCTCCAAAAAGTCTTGGACAATCATTCCAAGGTTTTTGAAACTCCAAAAGGACTTCCACCTATTCGTGATCATGATCATGCTATTCATTTGATTCCAGGAAGTGTTCCTCCAAACATCAGGCCTTATAGATATCCTTATGTCCAAAAGAGCGAAATTGAACATATGATTGCAGAAATGTTATAGGCGGGTATAATTCAACCTAGTCAAAGTTCTTTCTTTTCTCCTGTAGTATTGGTACACAAGAAGGATGGATCATGGCGCATGTGTCCGGATTATAGGGAGCTCAATAAGCTCACCATTAAAGATAAATTTCCCATTCCTGTGATTGATGAATTATTGGATGAATTACATTGAGAAATTTATTTTACCAAGTTGGATCTTCGTTCAGGATATCATCAAATTAGAATGAATACTGAAGATATTCCAAAAACAGCATTTCGAACTCATGAGGGTCATTATGAATTTTTGGTCATGCCTTTTGGCCTTACCAATGCACCTTCTACATTTCAAGGGTTGATGAATTCCATTTTCAAACCCTTCCTTAGAAAATTTGTGATAGTATTTTTTGATGATATACTAATCTACAGCGGGTCTTGGAAGGATCATGTTGAACATGTTGACAGGGTGCTCAAACTATTGCAGGAGAAACAATTATATGCAAAAAAGTCCAAATGTTTCTTTGGAGTGCAAGAGGTGGAATATCTGGGTCATATTGTATCTCACGAGGGTGTTAAAGTGGACCCTAACAAAATTAAAGCCATAAAGGAATGGAAAGTTCCCACAACCATAAAGCAGTTGCGAGGATTTCTCGGGTTAACAGGGTATTATCGCAAGTTTGTTAAGAATTATGGGAGAATAGCAGCACCTCTAACAACATTATTGAAGAAAGATGCATTTCCATGGACTCCTGAAGCAACTAAGGCCTTTGAACATCTTAAAGAGGCAATGTGCCTAGCACCGGTCTTAGCTACGCCAGACTTCACAAAAACCTTTATTGTGGAATGTGATGCCTCAAAAAATGGAATTGGTGTTGTTTTAATGCAAGAAGGAAGACCCATTGCTTTTGAAAGTCATCCAATCAAAGGAAAGTATTTACAGAAACCTATTTATGAGAAGGAAATGTTAGCAATCCTGCATGCACTAAAGAAATGGATAACTTACCTAATGGGAAGACACTTCAAGGTAAAAACTGATCATGATAGTCTTAAACACTTTTTGGAACAAAGACTATCTTCATAAGAGCAGCAGAAATGGGTCACAAAGATGTTGGGTTATGACTTTGAAATAATCTACAAAAAAGGAAAGCTTAATGTTGTTGCAGATGCACTCTCAAGAAAGAATGAAGAGGTGGTAGCATTGCTTTGTGCCATTTCTATTATCCAACCAGATTGGATAACCGAAGCAAGAGATGAATGGAAGAAGGACAAAGATGTATGGACACTCATTCAAAAGTTGCAGCAAGATCCTAGTACATATAATACATTTAGTTGGAAAAATTATTCCTTATGGTACAAAGATCGCTTATATCTTTGTAAGAATTCCCAACTAAAACAAAAGATTCTTCTCGAATTGCACACTTCTCCTTTAGGAGGACACTCGGGATTTTTAAAAACTTACCACAGGGTGAAGAAAGAATTTTTTTGGGATGGCCTTAAATCTGATATTCAAAAGTTTGTGGCAGAATTTTTGGTTTGCCAGCAGAATAAAGTTGAGACCATTAAGACCCTGGGTCTTCTACAACCTTTATTCATTCCAAGTCAACATTGGGAGGAGATTTCAATGGATTTTATCACAGGTTTACCTAAGTCCGAAGGAAAGAGTGTCATCATGGTGGTAGTTGATAGACTTACCAAGTAGGCACACTTTTGTGCATTATCTCATCCATTTAAAGCAAGTACAGTTGCTACTACATTTATGGACAGAATTCAAAAGCTACATGGAAGCCCAAGGGTTATTGTGAGCGACAGAGATCCCATTTTTACTGGAAATATTTGGACGGAGTTATTTTCTTGTTTGGGTACTCAATTAGCTCATAGCTCATCTTATCATCCTCAATCTGATGGTCAAACTGAGATATTAAATAAATGTTTGGAAGGATATCTTCGTTGTTTTGTATCTGATAAAAAAACACAATGGGTCAAGTGGTTACCTCTCGCTGAATGGTGGTATAACACTTCCTTCCATACCGCAGCAAAAATGACCCCATTTATGGCACTTTATGGATATCATCCACCATCCATCACATCATCTTTAAGAGAAAATTCAAAGGTTCAAGCAGTGGAAGATCACATCGAGCATCAACAAGAAGTTCTCCAACTCTTAAAGGATAACCTGAATTTGGCACAAAATCGAATGAAACAACAGGCAGATCAACATCGTAGTGAGAGAATTTTTGATGTAGGAGATTGGGTATTTTTACGGCTACAACCATACAAACAAATGTCCCTCAAGCAAGCTAAGAAGGATAATAAATTATCGCCAAAGTACTATGGTCCTTACAAGGTGTTGCAAAAGATTGGTACTATGGCATACAAATTGGATCTTCCTGCTTCTTCACGAGTGCATCCAATTTTCCAAGTTTCATGCTTAAAGAAGGTTATAGGTGAAAATCTTTCAGTTCAAACAATATTGCCAGAACTTGATGAGGAAGGAAAAATCATATTGGAACCTGAGGCGATAATGGAAATAAGAACTCGACAGCTAAGGAATCAATCAATTTCAGAGTATCTCATCAAGTGGAAGAACTTACCCACTGAATATTCTACATGGGAGGATGATAATTTTATACAGAAGCACCCAAAGCTACTCAAGCATTGAGGACAACACTTTTTTGAAGGAGAGTGGCATGTTAGGTCCCTATATTACTAGTATAGTCCCTTATTGTTGTTAGTGAACCCCCTTCTTGTTATTATTGTACCCTTGTAACCCCCATATTGTTATTATTGTACCCTTGTAACCCCCATATTGTGATTATTGTGCCCTTAAATTATTATTGTTAGGATGGCTAGGATTACATTGTGGCCCCATGGACTCCTATATATAGAAAGGAGGTTTTGTAATCTGAATCATCCAGGAATTTTTCATTCATGTAATCTATTGGAGATTGACCCCTCGAAGTAGCTTATTTCTAAGGCATTGATATCTCTTTTCTTGTCTTTTTTGGATTTGGTTTCACAACAACAACCATACAAACAAATGTCCCTCAAGAAAGCTAAGAAGGATAATAAATTATCGTTAAAGTACTATGGTCCTTACAAGGTGTTGCAAAGGATTGGTACTATCACACACAAATTGGAGCTTCCTGCTTCTTCTTGAGTGCATCGAGTTTTCCATGTTTTATGCTTAAAGAAGGTTATAGGTGACAAAATTCCAATTCAAACAATATTTCCAGAACTTGACAAGGAAGGAAAAACCATATTTGAACCTGAAGCAGTCATGGAAACAAGAAGTCCATAGCTACGAAATTGATCAATTTCATAGTATCTCATCAAGTGGAAGAACCTACCCACTCAAGCTTCAACATGGGAGGATGAGAATTTTATACAAAAGCATCCAGAGCTACTCAAGTGTTGAGGAATTTTTTTTTTGAATGGGAGGGGCATGTTAGGTCCCTATAATACTAGTGTAGTCCCTTATTGTTGTTAGTGTAGCCCCCTTATTGTCATTGTTGTACCCCCGTAACCCCCATATTGCTGTGCCCATACATTATTATTGTTAGGTTGGCTAGGATTATATTGTGACCCCATGGACTCCTATATATAGAAAGGAGGTTTTTTCATTTGTATCATTCAAGAATTTTTCATTTATGTAATGTAAAGGAGGTTTCCCCCTCGAAGTGTCTTATTTCTAAGGCGTCAATCTCTCTTTTCTTCTATTTTTGGAGTTGGTTTCATAACATACAATATCTTCAAAGCATAATTGAAAATTTTAAAAAATTCAATAAACCCATGAGAAGCATATCCTGAACTGAATCACAATATGATTTGAATCTGAATGTTAGTTTTGTTGTGCTAATTTCATATTCCAAATTATAAATAAATTGTTGACATTTTTCTTCATGTGCATAGTTTTCTTGAGTTGTTTGTGAGTGTTAAACAGGTAAGTGCATTGAATTTTATGCTAAATTTAGGATAATAATAACATTACATCATAATTATTAACAAAAAAAAAAAATGTACAACAGACTATCAAATGATCCAATAACACCCTTTTTTGATGAAGGAGTTCACCCATCCTAGGCTACATCTCCCTGGTCCAACTTCCCTGGCTTGGGCCTCTCTATTAACTCAAAATGGAAAAACGTAATGTTTAAAATCCTCTACTACTCCTAAAACTTGCTCTAACATGCTCAGAATGTCCAGATCATCTAGGATAAACTCTTCTTGAGCCCAATTTGGTCGAATTTTGCAAAATTTATGGCCTCCTCAATTATGTCCGAGGAAACTCCAGTTAGCGACGACAATTTTGGAGATCCGCCGAAATTGGCGAACTCTGCCAAACATGCTACCGAATTAAACTAGGCTTAATTAAGGTTACGTGTGGTTAACTACCAAAAAAACACGGCTTAGTGCTAAACATGTGTTTACCATAATCCACAATTAAATGAAGGATTAGTGCAAATAACCATAGGTTATGGGTTAATTAAAACCCGCATTAAACTTTAAACTCTCTAATTACAATAAGCACTCTGCCATAGTATTCACATGTGGTTCTATGGTGAGGGGGTTGGCCCCCTCCTTACCCCTGCCAATTCAATGGTATGGCAATAAATATATGTCGCTACCATTAAAAATTAAGAATGATTATAGTGGTCCAATGGTATGTCATTGTGTTGGTGCAGGGAAGGTTGCAGGGTCGACCCTAACCTCCTCCCTTCCACTTGTGTATAATAATTTTGCACCAAATAATATATATACCAACCATTGAACTATGAAATTCAGACTTTGACCATAGTTAAAATTTTGACCTTGGAAGGGGGCATGTTGCGGCATTCGGGCTAGCCACATGTCCTCATGCCATTGGTTCTCTCCCAAACATATAGGAATGCAAAAAATCAACCACACAACAACCAACCACAAATTGACACTTGGAATAGTGTCATTGGGAAAAATGAAGGAATATTCTAAGAATAATTTTTTTGCTGACTAGGCTGCCATGTCACCATTCTGTACTTTCCTACAAAAAATTTAGTTGTTTAAGAAAACGAACAGCAGGCTCTACCTTCCTCATATGGAGTCGGTTTTCGATGAAACGAATTGCATCAAATTCTTGGCAATGAGCACTTCGCTGTCATTCAAGTTTCAATTTATTCTAATCACTTCCATTTTTTAGCTTAACACTTAGCACTTGGTCATTCCTCCCCACTAGAATTATTTTGGACCCCAAAATATCTTTTATTACTGAACATGTGAGTGAGGGTATAGCTCCCTCACCCTTCCAGTTTTAATCCACTGAAATTTTCCCATTTTCATCAAGTTGAGATTTTCACAAAAGATAAGATTTTTCCTTGACTCTTGCTACCCTCTCTTCCTGTTGTAGACACCGTCATGCTGCAATTTCCATGAATTTGCAGAGCAGCACATTTTCCTCGTAGATAAAACTATGTTCCCACCTCAGTGATCAATCAAAGGAAACTTGAAAACTATCTCACCTCGCACAGTGTCGTTTTAGCGATTCTTAGCTTATCTTGTTTTGTAATTGCGTCGAATTTTGACCAAGTATTTTCGCAATTTCCATGTACCCTTTTGGAAACAAAAAAAAAGAACTTGTGGAACCTATGCCTTCTTTGTCAAATTTCTTTGGTTCTTTCTCTTTAAACTTTTCTCTCTCTTGCACTGACATCTTGTTTCCAACACTGCTCAACACTGATTTTGATTTCTGCAAATATTTCACATCTTGTTCACCTCCTTTCAAAGGAAACCTGTTAGAGTCCTGAAACATCTCATTATGAGCATAAGAAACTTCAATGAAATCAGCATGTTCATTGATGCATCTTTCTGAAAGGCTTCATTCAAAACATATTTATGCTTGATCATTAACAAAGTCAAATTTGGACTTGAATTAATATTTCTCTTAATTCCCCCTACATGTAAAAGAGACAAACGTATTTTCTTTTTATGCAATCTAACTATGTACTTAATTCCATCTTTAAACAAGTGATGCTTATTCTCATTTCCTATCATGGAGATAAGGACTTCCCAAAACAATACCTGAAATATCAGGCGATACTACATCAAGTTCAACTTCATCAAGAAAATTTTAATTGATTGAAAACCTTAGTATGCACTTCATTGTTACCTGCAAGTTTCCATTCTTGCATACCCAACCTTAAGGATAAGGTCTTGGATGTATAACAGTTTCAAGTTTTGGCTCCTTAACTAAGTCTTCGAAAATCAAATTAGCTTGAGAACCACTCTGAAATAGTGTGTCTATCTTGGTATATTTAGAAACAATTCTAATATGAAAGAGTTAAATTCTTGTATTTTCATCTTGAGTTACATTGGAACAATTTGAAGAACTAGTGCTTACTATGTTCTTACCTTTCAAACCCATTGTTGTAATCTTAGGTTCATCTCTTGAATCTGAACCTAAGTCATGTTCAATGATTGCAACATTTTTCCCTTTCTCTTTGGCTTCGACTTTGGATGAAGTTGCCAACAATGGTCTTCATCATGGCCATTCTTCGAACAATGATTACATGTTAGTTTCTCTTTATCTATTTTGATAGAGTTATTTCTCTTTCCTCTTCCATTAAACTCGCCCTTTCCTTTACCCTCATACTCAAGGAAACTATCACTTTTCTCATCTACATTTTGTTTCCCTCTTGCTTCTAAATGTTTGAGGGATTGAACATGAGAATAGTATGCCTAAGGTAACTGTGAAAACCCCCAATATACTTTAAAAAAGTTTCTTGAGAATACAAATTAATACGCAAAATAAGAGCTCTTCTCCTAAATTCATGAGTATAAGCTTACACACATTTCCCTTTCAATTGTCTAAAATTCTTCCAGCCCATAACGGATTTTTGCATGTAAACTAGAGGATAAAATTTCCTTTTAATGGTATTAATAAAATTTGACCAAGACATAGATATCTTCCCGTGGTTTTTAATCTCTTCTCGTGTCCTTGTTTCCCACCATACAAGTGTTGATCCCTCCATCCTCAAGGAATCCAATTGACTCTTTATGTAGTCTTCTTGAAGGCTTTGAATTCTAAAATAAATCTCCAATTGATGAATCCAATTCTCCATCTTCTTTGCATTCAGCTCACCATTATACATTAGAAGCTCAAATTTTACATCAAGTTTGAGTAAGGGAGTTTTTCCTTTTGGATTTTTTGAGTGAGTATGGGTGGTTTTACCTGTGGAAGTGGAAGATGATGTTGAAGGTGATCAAGAGGATGATGATGAAGATGTTGGAGATGGAGGAGGCTTTCCTCCACTTCCCTTTGAATCCTTCTCTTCATCCGTTTTGTCTTCTGAGGTTCCCTCTCCATGTGGAGACTTAGAATTCCCTTCAAACATCTTGTTGCTCCTCTATTCAAAGAGGATTATAACCCTTTCAATTAGGTCATAGAAAGACTTCTTGTATGCTTCCTCTTCTAAAAGACTTCCAGTCTCTCCAAAACCTGACATGAAGGCTATGGATTCCAGATTAGCTTCTGGTGAAACTTGTACCTCCTCAATCTCAGCTAGAGATAAAACTTGAGGTGCTTCAAGTGCAGCCAGGAGTGAATCTTTGGGTGCATATGGTGGCCTTGTGTCTCCCCTTATTCTAGTCCTAACCTCAGAACTAGCAACCAATAGTTTCCCTTCTCCTCTCTGCAACTTCAACCTTGTAAGAATTGTAAATTTGCAACCATTAAAACTCTACTTGGACATGACTGAAGAAAATCAATAAAATAACCTTTCAACCTTTGCTCTGATGCCACATTGATATTCATTTGAATGTTATTTTTTCTATGCTAATTTCATCTTCATAATTATTAATAAATTTTTGACCTTTTGCTTCATGTGCATAGGGTTCTTGAGTTTTTTGTGAGTGTTCAACAAGTAAATGCATTGAGTTTTATGTTAAATTCATGAGAATAATAACATTAAAAAATAATGTTGAACAAAAACAATAATATGAAAAAAAACCATCAAATGTTCCATTAACATAGTTTATTGATGAAGGAGTTCACCCCTCGCAGGCTACATCTCCTTGCTCCAGCTTCCATGGCTTGGGCCTCTATATTAACTCAAAATGGAAAAAGACAATTTCTTTACAATCCTCTAATTCTCTTGAAATCTACTCCGACATTCTTAGAATGTCCAAATAATATAGGATAGACTCTTATTGAGCCCAATTTGGTCGAATTTTGCAAAAGTTATCGCCTCCTCAATTCTAGCCTAGGAAACTCCAGCCAGCGCTGACAATTTTGGATATCTGCCGAAATTGGAAGATTCCACCAAACAGGCTATCAAATTAAACCAAGATTAATTAAGGTTAAGTGTGGTTAAATATTGTTTCAACATCACTTAGCACTAAACACGTGTTTACCATAATCCACAGTTAAATGAAGGATTAGCGCAAATAACCATAGGTTATGCATTAATTAAAACACACATTAAACTTTAAAATCCACAATCAGAATAAGTGCTCCACCACAGTTTTTGAATGTTTTTATATGGTAAGGGGGTTGTCCCGCGAGGCTTGCCCCCTCCTCACCCCCGTTGGTTCAATGGTATGGCAATAAATATATGTCGCGATTGTTAACAAGTAATAACCATCGTAGCGGTCTAATGGTACGTGGTTGTGTTCATGTGAGGGAGGTCGTGAGGTTGGCCCCGACCTCTGCCCTTCTGCCCGTGTAAAATAATTTTGCACCAAATACTTTATATACCAACCTTTGAACTATGAAATTTGGACTTGGACCATAGTTAAAATTTGGACCTTCGAAGGGGACACGTGGCGGCCTCCGGCTAGCCACGTGTCATCATGCCATTGGTTCTCTCCCAAACCAATAGAATGAAGCAAATCAACCACACAACAACCAACCACAAACATTAACACTTGGCATAGTGAGATTGGGAAAAATGAAGGAATATTCCACAAAATACATTTTTTGCCGACTAGGCTTCCATGCTCACATTATGTCATTTTCATGGAAAATTTAGGGCTAATATTCGCAGTGGGCTAATTTTCCATGGTTTTTCCAAAAAAGAGATTCGCCAATTTCCATTTTTTTATAAAAGTGATTCGCCCAAATTTTACAATATAAAATTATTTTACCTTAAAAATCGCCAACATTATATAGACAATATATATAATATCATTATAAATTTGAATAATTTTACAAATACATCAATAAATATTTTATATTTTTCACATTAGGGACTAGTCAGATTCGCCAATTTTTTAAACTTCAAAATAATTTTCCATCCTTAAATTATCCCCGGTCATTTTCCGCAAAAAATATAGCTATTTAGGAAAATGAACATTAGGCTCTATCTTCCTCATAACCAGACTCCGTTTTCGATAAACGAATTGCGTCGACCTCCGACAACAGAAATTCACTTTCGCTAGGTTCCGATCGATTCCCGAGAACTTCCATTTTTTAACCTCAACACCGAACACCCGATCACAATGCAAGATGCCTTTGTATCTGAGAGGCTCAACTTTATAATGAAAATGAAAATTATATCTATGATAACATAAGACGTATTGGAATATTGGTAAGAAGTTTCGCACATTTACACTACTTATGGAGAAGTTGCATAGGGTCCCCATTTGTAGTGTTCACCTTCTTACCTTGTTCCATGGCCAATAAATTTCATCCCCAACAAATTGAATAATTAACCAACCCACTTCTTTGGACCAAAAAATTTTTGATATTAAAGGAGATGTTGGGGAGGGGCTTGGCTTAAGGCAAAAGGCTAATGAAATCCTCCTTTCTGTTTCCCTTGTTGATTCTGTTGATGAAGGAAAAAGGTGAAGTCCAAGGCTAAAGGTGATAGGCATCTCGTTGTGTCAAAGGCATCATACTTCGAAGACTAGGGTCTATTGTATAAGTGTAGGAACTAGAATGTATAGTGTATAGTCTTATTATAGTATTTTATTTCTATTGATTTATTACTTTTATTCTGGGGAAGTATCCCAAACCCCCTCTATAGATGAGACTCCCTACTACATTATGGGATTCAAAATGGTCGAATACGAATACCTTCGTTATTTAGGCCCAACCACCCACCCCAAGCTTCGTACAATCGCTCGCGACCTCTCTTTGAGCGATTACAGATTCTTTTCCATATGACTAAAAGGAGAGGAGGAGCGACGTAAATAAATCATCATTTGATTGCATGTGCTCACCTCAAGGCATCTATCTTTGTAGCAAGGGTAGAGTAATCAAATCAGGACCAATCAGATAGTTCTTAGAGAGATCAACGGAGGAAGACCATTTAGGATATACCGGGCGCTTTATCTAACCTGTAAGTTCCCTTCTGTTCTGTCAGCTTTCTTAGTATCTTTTCCTCTTTATTTATGGGGGGAATCCGTTTGGCTTGGGAGGAATTGCAAGATCGCTCGACTAAAAGGTGTGGCTGCCTGCTTTATTCCCTAAATACTATGCCTGCGACTTTGAACCCGTGTACACCTGAGTGCGTATATAATTGAGACGCGAACAAAGATTATCCAGATATGTTTTCATGTTAGTGTCCCTTTCACCAATTGCTATATTTACCGGCCCGCCGTCTATGCTCCTCAAGTGTGTGGAAAGTGTTTCCAACAAAATCAACCGGCTCTCGAACATACACTCGACCCCGACATCGTAGCCGATCGAATTGACCTGAAGCGAAGGCAAGCCGACCGGGAATAAAGCCGTTGGTTCAATACTAATGAGGCATGGGGATGGGGTGAGGTGGATCCATAAAAGCTCAAATGGGTAAGGTTTCAGCATTCAACCTTGTTGAATCGAAGAAGCAGTGGCATGTTTTCCTCTAGGAATATTGTCCGGCTAGGTTGGTCTAAAATCAAAGTTGAAAAAGAGTTTCCATATTCTTTCCCAAATGTTCAATCCGAGATCCGGATCGAACAGCATGAGATCGAGTCTCACCAGCAGCATCCAAGCCATGAATTCCATAAGGAATAGAATCTGGAAAGGATGTAAGGCGAGGTGATGGTTCCGCTGCTCTAGCTGCTACTGGTGCTTGCTTTCCTGTCGCCGGTGGCTGTGATGCTTAAACAGGTGCTTATACCTAAAATGGTGCTTTGACTTGGTCAACTGTAGCTACCGATCTTCTGGGTGATTTTTTGAACCGAGAAAGAATGATGTATCCTAACCCGGTCAATGGGTCACACCACCAATCACTCTTTTTCTCTATTAGAATATGCCCTCTCATTCTCACGTAGTTCATATGCCCTTCGGGGGTAAGTAGACTCCGTAAAATACAGTCATTAAGACTTCTAGGCGGCCCCACAGGGGCAGACCCATTAGAAGGAAAGCCCAGTAAAGCTACCTTATATAAGATGCAAGGATATCTTGAGATCGAGGTGTTTACCTCTCCCTTATGGTCGAGCGGCCTTACGGCTCCTTGGATCCGTCCCAATTCCAGTTTAAGTTTACCCAGAACCAGTAAATGATCCAGCAGAGACAGAACCAGATGTTTCATCATTTTACCCACAGGAACTTACTCGTTTGGATCTTTGACCCGCTTCAATGCAGGTTGTGCTCTCCTAAAATGCCCAATGATAGGAGAGTAGAGAGCAGGTCTTACAGAGCTTGTCTTCGAGAGCTGGCAGCACCAGAACGCAATTTTCTTTTATATATTAGTTAGTTTGGTATCAACGAATGCACTCCCCAATACTTTCCTTATGGGTGGTAGATATTATACTCTTTATATATGTCGGATGTCGAAACAGCCTAGTTATTCTACGCATATAAGTTAGACCTTTATAATATCAACGTAACCTCCTATCCGAGTGTTCGGGCAAGATATCCGAGCAACGCCAGAGTCACTTATCTCCCCGAGGAGAGAGATAACAAAAAGAAGTCACGCTATTATCTCCAGTAGCTGAGTTACCTGCCTTGAAAAGATACAGGAGGCGATACGATGGAATGGCCTGCGGATTGGGAGAGAGCTTCATTAGGTACTTTCAGGACACATGTTCGACGCATACATCGTCTAACCGACAAGAGAGATGTGAACCAATGGATAGATAGGAATTCAAGCATACACGTTCTGTTTCATCCATTCAATCCATTCAATTCAGTTCAATCCAGTCAATACAGACGTTCAGTTCAGTCTACGTGAAGGATATAGACGTTCAATCCATACCCCAGAGATAAGTTAGTTCCCCATCGTTACTACATACCCGCCGAGAGGGAGGGGGGATACCCATGCGCCATACGATAGAATGGATAGACGTGTTGCTACAGTGAGCTGACTAGCTCGTGGGGTAGGGCTAGGGGCATGCAGTGAATGGATTCGTGCAGTGAGTGAACACGGCCTAGTCTGGTAGACCAAATGGCCAACTACGGTAAAAACTAACTTGAATACAAAATGTAATAAATAAACTAGATAGTTATGGTAATTGCAACTATATTCTTCTTTAGTAAATATATAAATTGATGTAAATAAAAAATTTGAAAATGGCTATTAACTACTTATTCCAGTGTACTTCCGTCTCATATTCCATCTATATATTTATACATATATATTACTATGTTATAGTATAAATTACAACAATTCCCACTCAATTTTATTAAAAAATATTAATTTATTAAATAACTTTAAAAACAGAAATCAACCATTTAAATTATTTAATCAATTTATTATCAATGTTCAATCCGTAATCAATTGCATGTGTGTCCTACAATTCATATATTTCACGATGAACGATCTCAATGATGTGGGGAGACATTTTTTTTTTATTTTTATATGGTTTTTTAGTTTATGTGTATTTATGTAAGTATGGTTTTTTAAATAGCTGGAAATTTTATTATAATTTTGTTGTCAAATTAATAATAAAGATAATCATTTTTTGTTATTATCTCTAAATAATGATTGATTCATCACACTTATTCAAGAAGAACCATATTACCTGTAATTATTGTTTGTTGGTCTGTAAGTGGACATAGTTTCACTCTTGCCAATTTCTCTTGGTCTTAGATCGTTAACCTATTTCCTTACATATAAAGAAAACCAACTCTTAACCAAAAAAAATTGGTTTTAAGACATACTTGCTTCTTTAATAAATCAATATATAATTTTATTAATTTTATTGCTTTTAAATAATAAAATTTTATTTTAAAAAAATATATAAGATTCTATATATATATAATTTAACAATATAAAATTTATTAGATATCATTTGTGGGATTCAACTGTGTTAAGTAAGTCATTCATCTATGACCATTTCCATGAGAGGAGAGGTAGTCGTAATTGACTAATTTCTCATGATTTTTGAATAGTCCATTTAGCACTCATTGCATGTGGTGATGCTCACAAGAGTGAAGAAGTCAGATTGAAACTAGTGAATTGAATCACATAGCGTCAATCATTACTTCTGGAGTTTGCACCCAGTAATCAGGACTTCCCAGGAGGTCACCGATCCCATAACTCCTTTGGCTCAAGCGCGCTTAAATATGGAGTTTTCCCCACAATAAAGCCCACTTAGCTTGCTACCCCATTTGCAAATTAAAATAATATAATTAATTAATTATATTTATAAAATAAAGATAATATAACAAATAATTACTTTTCTAAATTAAAATGAATTGGAAGTGTTATTAAAAAAAAAATCTAAATATTAAAAAAATATATATATATATATATATAGATATATATTCATAAAATAAAGATAATATCAAAACAGATTTACTTTTCTAAATTAAAAGGAATTTAAAGTGTTTTAAAAAAGAAAGGAAAAAACTCAAAATATTATAAAAAGTAAGATGAAGAATATATTTTTTAAAAATCTTATGAAAGTGACATCAAGAATATCTCTTTGTTTTATTCATAAAGAGAAAATTTGAAAAAGCCATATTTCATAAGAATTGAACAATATCAAAACGCCATAACAAGAAAGAAAAAAATTGTAAACTTTATAATAAGAAAAAATAAAAAATAACAGAAAAAGGAATACAAATATCATTGTTAGACGAAGGATGTTGTGCGAAGATGGGCAAAACCTCCATTCTCAAGCAGAATGGCTAGCCACGAGGGCGATCTCAACATGGTCACTCTGGGCATCCTCGCGGACAGCCGCAACCTCATCTTGATCGACATGAGCACTAGGTTTTTCTCCCGGCATAGGTCAGATTCTGAAGAAATCATCGCCTAGAATACGTTTCCATTTGTGCTAGTTTTGAATCTCGGTCACAGGGTTCTCGTGGGGGATCTACACCAGGCACTAGCCACAAGATCTTGGCATGATTTTGATGTGACCGATGGGTTAGATCTGGCTGATTGGACACCCGATAATGAGACGTAGCTGGAACTGTTAAACTTTTCTGTGACTTTTGATAGGGCCCTTCTACATTGTTCGCTATTAGCAGTAGAAGTGGTGTCATTTAAATTGGGTGACAGGCTCCCGACCTCATCTCATCGGCCTTATCTCGTCTCAGCATTGGATCCTCCATATATCCCACAAGATCTGTTGGTGTTCATCGCATCGATCTATCGAAGTCGAGAGCCGGCCACCGAACTGAGTGCATGGAAACTTAATCTAGTGTCTGAGGGGGCCTATGCATTGAAGGAGGTATGCTCAAAGGGTGGATAGCTCACTGTCCCTACAGGACGCATAAGCTAGATTTGGCACCATCAACATATCTGAATATCCACATCATTCCTCCTTTGGCTCCAACAGAAGCTTTGATCCCATCCTCAGGAGCAGTGATTGCAATCGATATGGGGTATTCTCGGTAGGATCCTCGTAATTTCTTGTTCTCGATATAAATGTTCTCTATACGGAAAAAAAATCTGACATCTGACCTGGAACCTGTATCTAATGACTCGCTGGATCTAGAAGCACAGAGCTCCTTCCAAATTTTCGTAAAGACCCCTCATGGAAAATCAACTCTAATTTTGGTTCAGGCCTCCCAAACGGTTTCCCACCTGAAGCTAAATATCTGGGATAAGCTTGGCATTCCAATGCACCAGTAAAGTCTAATCTTCAGTGGCAGGTCAATGCAGGATGATTGGTATCTTCAAGATTTTAATGTATCCCTTTTATCTTCCATCATCCTCAACTTGATGCTGAGAGGTGGAGCTCTCGGATTAAGTGAATCAAATGGAGTAGGTGTATTGTGGGCTTCATTTTTCCCAAAGGCACATAACCGACCCAAGAATATATCAAATACCCAAGAACATATCAATGAAGGCTTTTCATTCAAATATATTATACAAGGTAATCCATCCATATCATCAAATACAAATCACATACACAATCACCCTAGTCTCTATATTGTGGAGCAACAAAATCATGTTCCATAATTTATTATAGACATTCTAGAAACAAATGATATATGCACAACATATGAAGCCAAAGAAATTATATGTAAATTTAACAGTTTTTGGCCAAAACCAATGGATCTATTTCACTGGATCTTCCCAAATTGAACTACAAATAGTGAGATTCATCTCTGCTCCAAAGGATTCTTCATAGTAAAGTTAGCATCTTGAGAGGATTGAAAAAATATCCTACAAAAAGGTCCATGGTTCACAGGATCAACGATACTATTCATCACCCCATTGTTCCCATAATTTAATGCAAACACCATGATTGTATCCAGAATTTTACGATGGATTAGGATTCATAACCTCCCCTTTCATTTTTGGCACCACAAATCTTTAGAAGGAATCGAGAATCTCTTAGCGAGATACATAAAGACAGACACAAAAATAATGGAATAACGAATATACACTTTTGCAAGAATATGTATGGAGGTTGGTCTTAGCAAAGGCTTGTCGGATCGCATCCTCTTGTCAGACAACAAGAAAAGCTTGACTCAACTCCTATATTTTGAAAACACGACATTCAAATGCTGAATATGCCGACAGACAGGGAATCTACAAATTTCGTGCCCAAATGCATAGAAAGATTTGGGAAGGAAGAAGAAACCAGGAAAATAACCCGAAGGTTGGAAATTTCCCTCCAATCTACCAGATGATGAAGAGGATGACGAAGAAGAAGGTCCCTCTACAAATCAGGGGAAAACACAAGAAAGTGTAGAAAAGAAGGAAGCAACTCATGAAGCGTCAGAAATATCAACCCGCAAAACACAGTTGGTAAGGTATATGGAAGCAAAGGACACAGGGGGCTTCAAGCGACACCATGTAAAATAAAGTTCATACTCAGGTAAGGAAATCTCAGGAATGGAAGAAGAACATCAACTAGTAATTGGATCATCCACGCCTTTTCAAGGAGAATGGCAAAAGGTTGAGAAGAAAAAATAAAGAAAAAATTAACTTTTCCTCAATATATATTAGCAGATTATTTTTATAGATTTATGATAACCAGCCTTAGATTGGATTAATTGAATGCTAGAAGCATCTAAAACATGTAATTTTATTTTCACTAATAAAATTACGATTTTTTCTTGCAAAAAAAGAAATAAAAAATAAAAAATATTTTTACTTAAAATATGCAACACATACTCATATTAATTTAAATTCAAAATATATTCCATATTACCAATATTCCTAACAACAAGGAAAAGCATCTCATAATTCCTTTCAAATACATATATAATTATTTAATAACATCAATGAAAGACATCTTGTTGAAGTCCAACAAGAAATTGCAGCACCTACACTAATGTGGGACCAAGAGGTCCAAGCAACACCTACAGTGGTGTGGGCTAAATTTGATGCATCTCTATTTTAGTTATCCCCTAATTATATGGACAATAAAATGTAATCTAATCTCAAAATAGCTTGTAATAGTTAACTGAGTGTGATAAACTCAGTTAACTCATCAATTTCGAGTTGATGGTAGTTGGTGAGGCATGTAGAGCAATTCTAGTTGTAACAGAGTTCAAAGTCTAGTGGTGCATCAGTTAATACATGTTGTTATCAGTTTAACTCAGTTAAGTGACTTAAAGTCAGTTGTGCTAGTTGTAACTCTTAGATACACTAGTGAGAGAGCAAGTGAATTAAATATTATTTAATTCACATGCAGTGATCTCACATGCAACTGATGTGTTACTATTATTAGCTGCATGGATGTCAGTTCCATTGGAGACCCAGTTGAGGTCTAAGTGAAAGGGAAGTTGACTATCAGTTGTAGGATTATTGGGTTACACCCATGCAACCAAACACCCATTGGGTTTCCCATGATCCTTGCACATTTTATGATGGCAAAAATTTCTAAAGAATAGGGATTGCATTCATCAGGAATTGTGCAAGAAAGACAAACATTCAGGAGGCAGAAAATTGGCTAAGCATTGGTCATTTTATCCAGGACAGTGTGAGATAGTTAGCTGAGTACAGGAGGGCTGTTGTGAGAAGATTTTTATGTAATTATTTCATGTATCCATGATGAATATAAAATAAAATATAGTGGGGTTTTGAGCAACAATATTTCCCCTGGAAATTTTATGTGTTGTGGTTTGATTGATTCTTCTTTGCTTCATCTGATTGGTGATTGTGTGTTTTAATTCCGCAATTGATTTGTAGAATTGATTCAATATCTAGCTTTAGCACATTGTTATATCAGCTTGAATCCATTATATACATGCTTGTTGTATATTTTCTACATGGTATCAGAGCACAGGAAATCACAATAGTGAAGGAGGAGTTGATTTTGTGACTGAATAGAATTCAAATTTGGAGAAATACTTTATTGGTGCTAAAGCTAATTCAGGATCGAAATGGCTTTCAATGGTTTGAGATTGGAGTAGGCACTTGAGGGCAGCTCTAACTATATTACATGGAAATAAAGGATGGAGGCAGTACTCAAATAAAATGGCTTAAAGTAATTCATTGACAATGATGTTCCCAAACGCGTTGTGGCAGATGCTGCAAGTATTAATGCATGGAAAAAGAAAGTGGCAAAGGTGAGGAGGATCCTACTCAAGGGAATATGATACGACATTCTCTCAAGCCTCCATGGCAAAGCGACACCATATGCTAGGTCAAAATATTTGACGGATCTATTTCAGAGCAACATCGACCATAGGAAATTGGCACTGAAATATAAAATTATGAAGATCAAGATGGAGAAAGGTGACTCCATGCCAAAATATTTAACGAAGTATCTCAAATGTAGGGATGAGTTGGTGAGCATTGGAATTAATATGGCTGATGATGATTTGGTGAGTCTATTTCTCCTAGGACTTCCCAAGAGTTGGCATAGTTATCAGAACTCTATCAATGGAAGGGAAAAGCTTCTAGATTAGGAATGATTGTTGTCAGATTTGGTGCAGGACGAGTTCAAACGGAATACCAGAGATATATCTTCATCTAAGAAGGAAGATGAAGAATAATGTGCTTCGGCAGCCAGGGTGCATCAAGGGAAAGGAAAGAAATTCAATTTCAAATCCGAGTCCAAATATGGAAAGAAGTGTGACATGTCCAGAGTGAAGTGTTTTCACTGTCACAAACATGGGAATTATGCCACTAACTCTCCACAAAAGAAGAATAACAAGAAGGCTTCAGGATCTGTAACTTGTGAGGCTTTAGCCTTACAATTTGAGCTTGAATTCTCATTGATCACATGCATTGTGTCAAGTGCATTCGGATCGGTGTAGTATTTGGATAGTGGTGCTTCCTTTCACATGACATGAGACAAGGAACTTTTCAGTAGTTTGGAGGAGAGGGACCTCCAAATGCATATTGAAATGAGTGATCATGTGCAGTACAGTGTTACCAGGATTGGTACCATTACCTTCCAGAGATATTTAGGTAAACCCTTTCAATTAAAATATGTAATTCATGTACCAGCCTTGAAGAAAAATTTGGTCTCAGTTGCAATGTGGGAGGATAGAGGCTATGCTGTTGTTTTCAGTGAAGGAAAATCTTTCCTCCGGAACAAAAAAACAAGACAAACCAAGAAGATTGGGATTGGAGTTAAGAATATCTACAAGCTAGATGTAGATGGTTGTGCAGCATTAATGGGTAAGGTATAAAAAGTGGTGAGCCAGGATGACGGAAAATTATGGCACATGATATTGGGCCATCTTCACCATGGAGCCTTAAAATTCATGCAACATATTTCTATGGGTCTTCTCAAGGGTACACTTGCGTAGTCAGACACATGCAAGGGGTGTACTATGGGAAAATATGTAAAGGCCACCTTTCATTATAAGGATAATCGAGCTTCAGGGATCCTTGAGAGAGTTCACACAGACGTGTGTGAACCATTCTCTATTGCTTTGAAAGCAAAGCATAAGTACTATATGATATTTGTTGATGACTTTTCTCGTAAGTGTTGGATCTACTTCATGTAGAAGAAAGATCATACATTCTCAAATTTTATTGAGTTTAAATAACTAGTGGAGAAAGACACTGGGAAGCATGTGAAGGCTCTTAAGAGCGATAATCGTGGTGAGTACATCTCTAAATAATTCAAGAACTTCTACAGCAAAGAAGGAATTCAGAGATAATTGATAGTGCCTCATAACCCACAACAGAATGGGGTCATTGAAAGAAAGAACAGAACAATTATGGGTGCAACAAGAGCGATGTTGCATGATCAGCGCCTATCAATGCATTTGTGGGCGGAGGCATGCAAAAAAGAGGTATTTGTGTAGAACCATTGTCGTCATAGGATAATTGGCATGACTACACCAGAAAAGGCTTTCACTGGTAAGAAACCTGATGTTTCCCATTTTAAGATTTTTGGCTCATCTGTTTATGTGCATCTGACCAAAGAAACTAGGAAGAAGATGGAACCAACAACTGAGATTGGGATTTTTGTGGGGTACATTAAAACTCCCCACAACTATTGGGTGTATTTTCCAAACAATATAATGACTGTTGTGTGACGGGATATAAAATTTGACGAGGAGAAAGCAATGTGATTGTCCCTTGAGAGGGAGCTGGATTTACATGTATAGGAGGAACTCTTGGTTCCCAAGGATGATCCTCAAGATGTGGAGAAGCCACATGCAGAGGATCATGGAGTGGCAGAAAACAATCATGCAGATCCATCCATCAGAAATGGTATAAGGCACACCATGAAATCTAATAGATTGAGACTTGATGTTGTAGAGAATGTAGGATTCGTACTTCACAGCACAGAAAGAGACAATCTCTAGACAGTTTTACAGGATACATGGCTCTTATGAGAAAATGTATTGTGAATGAACCATATTCCTTTCAGGAGGCAGTACAACAACCAATTTGGGTTGATGCAATGGTGGAGGAGTATGACTCCATTTTCAATAACAGTGCATGGGAGATTGTCCCAAGACTGGTCGGTAAATTAGTGTTTCGATCTAGATGGATCTACAAGGTAAAGCAAGTTTTTGATGGGAGTGTGGCGAAATTCAATGCCAAATTTTTGGCGTGGGGGTTGTCACAGATTGAGGGGATCGATTATGATGAGACTTTTGCACCAATTTCAAGGTACTCTTCCATTAGATCCATTATTTCACTCTCAGTGTAGATGGGCTGGAACATTCATCATATGGATGTGAAATATCTCAATGGAGTCATTGAGGAAGAAGTGTACATAGAACATCCAAAAGGTTTCGAGATCTTCGATAGTGAGTCACATGTGTGTCAACTCAAGAGAGAACTGTATGGGCTGAAACAAGCACCTTCTGCTTGGTACACTTAGATAGATAGCTATTTCACCAGACTGGGCTTCACCAAAAGTGAAGCTGATGCAAACCTGTACCAGATTGTGGCTGAGAGTAAGTTATTGATTATTTTACTTTATGTTGATGATATAATTTTGACTGGTGATGAGCAACTGATACACTCATGCAAGGAGGATCTTGCAAGGGAGTTTGAAATGAAAGACATGGGACTCCTTCATTATTTCCTTGGTTTGGAAATATGGCACAGGATAGGGTAAAAATGCAAAGGTGGGTTACACTTTCATTAGAAATGCAGGTGGAAAATTCATTTTTCCAACACTTCGTCTAAACTTTTATAAAAGTTCAGCCGAAGTTTGTAAATTAGTTTGGCCGAACTAATTTTTCCGTTTACATTAACGGTGTATTGATGACGTGGGTAAACAAATTTTTGGTTGGAGTTGGGAAAACCGACAACAAAATCTCGGCTAAGCTTTTGAAAAGAATTAGGCTGGACTATTTCTTATAAATATAGCCACCCGCAGACCGCAAGAGGTTTCAAGCTTGTTAATGTTTTTTTGTTACCATTGTCTGATCTCTGTCTCACTATTTATTTGTTGCACTAGTGTTTTCTGTTGTAGGGGCTTGCTGTTGCAGGGGCGAGAAGGTGAGAAGATTCGTGTTTGTGTTTATTTTTTTGTATATTTTGTTGGTCTTATTTTGTTTCTCTAGTTTTTTGTTCGCAGGTTACAAATAACTCGTGTCTTTGGCGATCTCCTTCCTCATCGTTTCCTGCCTTGTTGTTTGATGTTGTTTGATATCATTGCAACCTGCCTCGTCGTTTGTTGTCATTTTCTATCGTTGCGGCCTGCCTCGTCTTTTGTTTTCGTCTCATCACCTCCAGGTAGACGAAAAAAATCCTTTGCTTCATTTTCTTGTGTGGTCCCATTAATAAAAGAAAGAAATTGCAGAAAATTTGTCACCAAATATATGCTTGATGTGTCACCAATGATAGTTGATAGTTGAACTTTAAATTTTTATTGGTTAATATTGTCTTTGTTATTTCTTAAGCTTGTAGGTTGTATTTGTGTTCTTCTCGAGCCATGAATTGTTTTTTATCCATGTAGTAGCTTCATTTCTTAGGGATTCAACTTCTGAATGAGTAATTCCATGTGGCCTAGATGTCTTTACCTCAATAGAAATAGTGATTCAAAGTGTGATCTCCCCATTCAAGGGAAATTACTACATTCCGATTATTTCTTAGTGGTAGCAAAGCAGTGTCATCATAGTAGGTTAAATATTAGTCATTCTAATTAGTTTGTTAGATTTTCTTTTTCTTTCAATAGAGTGTTTATTTGTGGTTACATTTCATGCATCCTAATTCTATACCCAAGTCCGATAACGTTTCATAAAATACCAAATAACTTTAATTAGGTTGTTAATAGGTATTTTCGATATGAAATTTTGTATACTAATTATGATCGGATCCTAAGATAGCAGTGTACCTGTAGATTTTTTATAAATAAATAGAGATCATGTACCAGTAAATCTTCATAGATCCATATTTACCAGTCGAGCTACTAGTGAAGGAATAGGGAAACTGACTGATGTATATGGTAGGTCGTTTTAAGGCCAACAAGGACAGTTTATAAATATAGAGGTATGAATATTGATAGTGCTCCTACTATGCCAAAATGGAATCATAATATAGATCAAGATAAGGATGAGGTGTGCAAATATAAAATGAACCTAATATTTGATTTCTTATTCCTAAACTGAAGCTTCCTAATCTAGCTAGCTTTCTAACGCCTTAAAGAGTAGATTTGTATGTGTTTTCCTGATGGTTGATAGCTATGTTGTTTCCTTCAACCTCTGTAGATCTAATATCTCTTTGTTCTTATTATGGGTTCCAAATCACAACTCCGTTCTTTCTTAAGCTTGTAGGTTGTATTTGTGTTCTCTTGCTTCCTGAGACCTTTGTTAGATTATCTTTGTCTTTCAGTAGAGTTCTTGTTTGTGGTTATAGTGCCTATCTTCCTGGATACTCCTTACTAAGCTAAAACCTAAGCTTTTCTTTCTTATTCCTGAACTGAAGCTTCCTTATCTAGCTAGATTTCTAATGCCTCAAGGAGTAGAGTTGTATGTGTTTTCCTGATGGTTGATAGCTCTGTTGTTTCCTTTCCTGATATCTCTTTTCTTTCCTTCAACCTCTCCAGATCTAATATCTCTGTGTTCTTCTTATGAGAACCAACTCACAACTCTATTCTTTATTAATCTTCTAGGTTGTATTTGTGATCTATTTCTTCCTCAGACCTTTGTTAGATTGTCTTTGTCTTTCAACAGAGTATTTTTTAGTGGTTATAGTGCCTATCTTCCTGAAGGCTAAAACCTAATATTTTCTTTCTTATTCCTGAACTGAAGCTTCATAATCTAGCTAGCTTTCTAATGCCTCAAAGAGTAGAGTTCTATGTGTGACTTTTGACATAACTTCATTCGCCACTACCACTAGTTGTTTAAGTAAGTGTATACAATAATTTTGCACCCCTTTCCACTTATTACTTCAATCATAAGTTTCTATGTGTAGATTTTAGGCCCACCTCACTAGATGATGTGGTGGTTTTATTTTAATTGAGATGATTAAATTACTAGGATTGAGGTTGTCTATTTTAAAAAAATTAACCAAACATTGGTTTAGTGATACTTTTCAATTTTTTGGACCCTTATGCATTTAAATTGGTTTCTTTGTGGTTTTTATGAAGTGTTTTTGAATCAAAAAAAGTTTCTATGTATTAGAGTTATGCATTTTAGGTGAAAACATGGAATTTCATAAGATATTGTCGCTTTCAAAGGGACTTACAAAATATTATAGAAATTGGCAATTGATTTTCTGGTGTACAATGGATTGAAATGGCTAAATATGGTTGATTGATGTGTACATAATTGTGTACAATGGATTGAAATGGATAAATGTGGCTTAGTCATGTGTACATAAGATCTTGTTTGATTCTTATATATCACTTTTCCTCAAAGAATTGAAAACAATGTGTTATAGGATGGGTTCCTATAGCTTCCTTATTGTCTATTTCCTATAGTAAATGCAAACAAATTTCTCTGACTTACAAAATCTTATAGAAATTGATTTCTTTATGTACAATGGATTGAAATGTCTAAATATGGTTGATTCATGCGTACATAATTGTGTACAATGGATTGAAATGGCTAAATATGGTTGATTCAAGTGTACATAAGAGCTGGTTTTATTCTTGGATATCACTTTTCCTCAAAGAATGGAAAATAGCGTGTTATAGGATGGATTATTATAGCTTACTTATTTTATGTTTCCTCTAGTAGATGCACACAATTTCTAACTTAAAAAATCTATAGGGTAAATGCGTGAAGTCAAGTTACACTTTTAGAGAATCTGGGTAGAAATTTTTTCAAGAAGTTCTACTAATATTTTATAAAGTTCGTACCAACTTGATTCCATTTAGGTCATCATTATTATATTGGGCCAAGAAAAATTTTTCCGAGATTGAATCGGCAACAAAAGTTCCTGGCCGAACTTTTACTTTTAAAAGAGTTCGGCCGAACTATTTTCTATAAATAAATCGCCCGCGAAATGTTATGGTTTACCGAGTTCATTGTTGGCGCGTTTACTGTTCCTGTGGCTGCTGCTGTGTTCGCGCTGGTGTTCGTCCTGTCCGTCCCGTCCGCGCTCTTCCTACCGCGCTGGTGTTCATCTTGTCCGTCCCATCCGCGCTCTTCCTGCCGCGCTGGTGTTCGTCCTGTCCGTCTCGTATTGCTGTCCGGGTATGTTCGTCCTGTCCATTTTTACTTCTCTAGATTTAACAGAAATGAAAAATGGCCCATTTCTAAGACATAACCAGGGTTTAATGAACTTGTTAACGATATGACATAATCAACAGTAACAATTGCCACATTGAATAGAAATTAATAGATTCCATCTGGCGTGAATGCTAACATTTTCTGCTATTAGCTCCACAATGTCAAAATAATCTCTGAGAATTATCCTGCACACCTGCAAGAAAAAAAAAACGTTATAAGCACCTTGAGATAGACATTTTATTGCTCAACGTGCTCAAAAGTAAATATAATAGACAACAAACAAAAAGCACCCAGACTTAGCATCTCAGATATGAAAATCATATTAAGCAAATCATATGATATTTTTTCCACTTGAAGAACCAGAATGCAATAACTTTCTAATTCACAAGATAAAATTGTAGTGGTGAGGGAGTGATGAACATATAAGGTTTTAAAATTGTGAGAAGGAGTATTACAAACCTTCATCAAAATTTTGGATCATTAGCCCAGTATGACAAACCTGCAGTTTTTTGCATTTAGCTCAGTATTAAAAACCTGCATTTCTTTACATTTAGCTCAGTATTACAATAGATCAGTATTACAAACCTACATTTTTTTGCATTGAAGTAATGTTTGATAGAAAGTATTGTAAAGTTTCATCACAATGTTGCATTGGGCTGCACTATAGACAACTCGCATCACAACTTTGTAGATTTGGACTGCATTGATAAACAACTTGCATCACAACTTTGTAGATTTGGACTGTATTGATACTTTTTTGCTTTTTCTCACAATTTTTTTCATCAGATTTGAACTATATTTCTATTGTTTTTGTTTCTATTGGAAAAATAAGGGAATTTTTGCATGAGATTTGGACTATATTAATATATATTGTGTTTGTGTTCCCATTATAAAATGAAAGCATTAATTTTTCTCGTATAAGATGGTTTTTTATACTATAAGATGGTTGTAAGAATGGAATACCTACAACCTGTTACATATATATTTTTCATATTTGAGATCTACTTCTGTCTCAAGATCCAAATTAAAATGGATCTAATTCTGGATTGAATTTCTATAAAAATGCGCTGCTCTAGCCTTTTCTTACTCTTCTCTTGTATTACTCTACTTTGCTCTAGCGTTTTCTTACTCTTCTCATGTCTTACTCTACTCTGCTCTAGCGTTTTCTTACTCTTCTCATGTCTTACTCTGCTTTTCCCTTGTCTTACTTTTTCATTTATATACTTCTTTTTAATCTCTTTCTCACATATGTACGTTAGTTAGTTAGTCCTTGTGCAACTCATTCAAAGTTAGACCTGACATGGGATCTCCTCCTAAAACTACTAATGTTTAAATAGATCTAGGTTACAAGGATAGAGGGATAACCATAGAATAGAAGCATGTACACTATTCTATTGTTATATTTTTATGATGTTGTTTAGTGATTCCACTAATCTTAGAAATGTTAATCTTTGAATAAGATTTAGGCACTTTATAAAATTTTGATTTTAATTTGAAATATAAATATGCAATCACATTGTCTATACTTTTGAATCCTATTGACCAACCTTATGGTCATTCATTGGACATATATATATATTATATATATTTTTTTTTTATTTTTATTTTTTTAATTTCAGAAATAAAACATATTATTTATCGGTAATTGGAATGAAATTACATCTTTCATGTGCAAAGAGAACTTCCCTGTAGTCCTACATTTTCCATAAAGTTGAAGGTCACCAAACAATTGCGGTCAATAATTTTTTGGTCCATTCCATACTCAAGTGCGAAAATCTCTAGCATTTCAAGTTTCTGGTCATCATAGCTATTAAGGAATGAAAAAGGACACTAGTATTGATATATTGCTTCCATTATATCATTCTTTTTGAAGGTTTATTCCATCCTTGTTGAAGTATATTTGTCTAAATCCTTATCTACAAGGGCACATTGTGTATTGTGGTGCATGTTGTGTATCTCTTGTTGTGAATCTCAAGTTACTTTAAAAATTTGGTCACCTAGTATGCTTAATGAGCTTGGAATTACACCTTAGAAAGAATCCAATTACAATTGAGACTTAAGTTCTACCATCTTAAAATAAGAATTCACGAATTTGATAGCGAGATATGTTTCAGTTTTCCATTGTGTTTACATTTGTTTTTTTGTAGCACTTATATTGTTGACTATATCTTGGTTCCACAAAACAACAATGTTTTAGTTATTTGGTGACTCTTTATTTCCTTTATTTTGTTTTCTCAAGGAAGATATTTGGTGGTTATTTTTGCTTAATATTAAGCCTCTCATGCCTTCTGTAGACCTTCAAAACTTGAGTTTTTTGTTTAAGCTCTTGGACACCTACAATCTTGCAATTGTGAATCTTCTCTATTTTCATCTTGCTTCTCTTCTAAGTACAAAATGGCCTTGAGAAATATACTTTGTTTCCCTGTTGTACACCTTACGAGTTCAAGTTTTTAGTTTTTTACATTATTTTTTATCCTTTAAGCTCTTGGACACCTAGAATCTTGTAATTGTGAATTTCTCGTGCTTTCATGTTGTAGCTTTTCTAAGGACAAACTTGACAAAGAAATATGCTTTGGTTCCTCGTTGGAGACCTTGGGAGCTAAATTATTTTTATTTTATTTTATTTTATTCCTTTTTCTTACACCTCTTCGACACCTATAATTTCACAATCGTGAATTTCCTTAACTTTCATCTTGCAGTTTTTCTAAGAAGTAGCACAAAGGACAACCAAATCATTTGGGTTATATGTAGATAAAATGTAACAGCCTAACCCTTGCCATCAGTGGGGATTTGGTTGGTTGGTAAATTGATGGTGCTTGTTGGTTTCCACATATGTGTTATTTCCTTATTATTTAGATGGTTTCAAAGATGGATTATTAATTATTGTTTCATTAAATTGCATAATATTCAAGACTTTATGTATATTTATACTGATATTGAAAGAAATACTTTTTGGATAGATCTCTATTTCCCATAGTATCATAGATTTAAACCCCATAGTACATTGGAGTTAAAACAAATATATAATTTTTGTTTTCACATTTAGCTATGATTATTTCACATCCAAATTCATATTTCAAGTAATATTTAATTTTTTTGAATTTATTACAAATCTAGCATACTGCAATGCTTTTCTTTGGAGAAACATTTGGGTCGATTTTGGTCAATTCTCTTTTTTTGGACATGTACTTGATGCTCATGTTTGAATGGTACATACTATAGAATGATATCTCCATGTTGGCTCTGGTTGAGTTGATATGTTTTCTGATTGATTGATGTATGATATTTTAAAGTTTTTTTTTCCTTATCTTGATATTTTAAAGACATAAAAGGAAAGAAGATTGAAATGGTTTATGATTGTTTAATTAACTAACAGTTATTGCAATACATTAGGAATAGATAATTGGGCGGAAACGTGAAGCATCAAAAATTTTAAAAGAATTTTTGAAAAAAACTTTACACCCCAAATCTTAAATTGTGTAAGAAAGAAACTTATAATTTCAATGTTCTTATTTAGAAATTTTCATTGAATGGTTAAAGTTCCATTTTCTTTTTCTTTCAACCATGTTGAATTTAGTTTTTAGTTATATTTTTAATGTTGGAGAAAATAACTATTTATTTCATGTGTAATTAGATTAGTAATTTCATGTGTTAGGGTTGTGGATTCAGGCATTGAAACAACACACCATGATATTTCAAATTTAAAAATGATGGTTTGAGTCCTAGGTAGCTTAGAATCCTACTTGTTTTCAAAATAAGGATGCATTCCCATTTGATTCTCACGAATAGGTTGTAATCATGAGGCTCTCGCTCAAGAGTGGACCTTCGCAAAATCTTGTGACGTCTTGTCACAAACAAAACCATCAAACTGAAAACACATCATTTTTCTCCTTCAAAGAAAAAAAAAAAATTCACATCATGTGAATATGTCCATGTACTCTTACATATTGGTGTACAAAACCATCAACCAAACACAAGTTGACAAAACATGCCTCTTCAAACAACCGACTCTTAAGTCAAATAATAGAGCTCATGTACAAATTTCCATATTTGTTGCATTTAAGTGTGTCTAACATAACTCTACTTTCAACATCTTGCTTCATGCAACATGCGCCATACTTTGAATTTGCAAAGAAATTCATGAAACATCAAAATACATGCTAGGCCTTAATTGGATAAGAAATCTTTAACCATTTGTCAGCAAACCATTTCAATGGCGCTTCTTTTTCTTTCAACTATGTTGAATTTAGTTTTTACTTATATTTTTAATGTTGGAGAAAATAACTATTTATTTCATGTGTAATTATATTAGTGATTTCATGTGTTAGGGTTGTGGATTCAGGCATTGAAACAACACACCATGATATTTCAAATTTAAAAATGATGGTTTGAGTCCTAGGTAGCTTAGAATCCTATTTGTTTTCAAAATAAGGATGCACTCCCATTTGATTCTCATGATTAGGTTGTAATCATGAGGCTCTCACTCAAGAGTGGACCTTCCCAAAATCTTGTGACGTCTTGTCACAAACAAAACCATCAAACTGAAAAACACATCATGCAAGAAACATAGCTCGCCGACATATAATTTTTCTCCTTCAAAGAAAAAAAATTCACATCATGTGAATATCTCCATGTACTCTTACATATTGGTGTACAAAACCATCAACCAAACACAAGTCGACAAAACATGCCTCTTCAAACAACTGACTCTCAAGTCAAATAATAGCTTATGTACAAATTTCCATATTTGTTGCATTTAAGTGTGTCAACATAACTCTACTTTCAACATCTTGCTTCATGCAACATGCACCATACTTTGAATTTGCAAAGAAATTCATGAAACATCAAAATACATGCTAGGCCTTAATTGGATAAGAAATCTAACCATCTGTCAACAAACCATTTCAATGGCGCTTCTTTTAGTTGCACTTCATCATGTGAATCATCTTGACCTTCATCGATTATGAAATCCTCTTTTCCATTCTTCTTTTCATTTTTTATATCCCCTCTTGGATAACCATAATATCTTGAAATGGAGCTAGCCAACTCAAATATAGTATTGCAAATCCCCGGCTAAGTTAGATGAGGATTACATATGGTCTTGAATGAGCATTTGGACTCTTTAGATATGCGTACCAATTATGTTCATATAACACAACAAATAGATGATTTAATTTACAAATGTCACATAGAAGTCATATTTATCTCATGGGCCTTAAACTTAAATTATATAATCGTTTGACCCCCAGAAATGTCATTTAATACCTCAAAATGACTCCAAAAGGTTTTAGACCTGAATTCTCCACCCCCCATTAAAATGACCCTACAAGTTGATTCTTTCAATTTTTTCACTCTATAAGCATCAACGTACGATTATGCATGATGGAGAATCTCTAGCACTTTCCCTTGTTAATATATTTAATAATCTCAATATTTATTTAAAAGTATCAATAGTATTTCGACCATGAGATTTGAACAATGTGATGTCGTCGAAATACTATTGATACTTTTAAATAAATATTGAGATTATTAAATATATTAACAAGGAAAAGCGCTAGAGATTCTCCATCATGCATAATCGTACGTTGGATTTGGTGATAATTGTCTCCATATTTTGGCTTTCTGACCCGCAAAACATAATTATTTTACAAGGGAGGGAAGGAGGGATGATCACATTGACTTGCTTGATGACATGTCTATGAAGATTAACTACCTCAAGAACTATTTTTTTGCGTCTAGGGAAAGAGACACATTCCCATGTCTGAGCATGAAAATGTTATTTGATATTGTTAATGCCTCTAGTGTTTACTTCTACAAGTTCTATAGGCAGAGTCTGTAAAGGGCCAGGTAGCCTCTGGATCTCATCTTTTATGAAAGGTGACATATCTAGTAAATGCCCCTGCAGTCAATCTATGGAATGGATCTAAATATAAGTTCTTCATTTTAATATCCGTAAAACAAAACAACTTTAAGGTAAACTATGTACATGTTCCATTCATCATGAACACAAAATTCACAAGCTTGAGGTAATGAACACGAAATAAAATTCCTTCTTGGAACAGCTTCATGTGCCTCCTTGGCTTTGGAGAATTTTCCATGTTTTCCATAACCAAGACCCAAATAATTAGGCCCTTCTTGAAGAAAATTTGGCTCAACTATGCCTTGTACTCAACTATGCCTTGTACATGCTTGCCTTTAAAACCCTTTACTTTCATAGCACATTTTCATCAAAAATTTGGACCTTATTCCTCTAATGTCTCTCAAAAGCACGTACACATTCATTTTCAGAGGAAATTGAAGGCAGAAACCAATAGCTAATTCTTCTAACTAACCTTGAATAAAATGAGATAAATTGTACTTTGATACGAAATTGATTTAAATTTTCCACCCCACATTAGGCACCAATGATTATAACCTTTAATGGGCTAGCACTGGTTTGTAATCATCATCTCAAAATGACCTAGTAGATGAAAAATTACCATGTTTGTAATCATCGTTTCACACCATCTACATATGACCCTTCTACACATTATATGATTTAATTTATGGTAGGTCATCCCTTCTATCTAGACCATGATTGATTGTGACATTAGGTGAATAAAGGAAATTTGATAAGGAAGGGATCACTATAAGTTTGTCCTCCTCCACCCACTCCATATCCAATGATTGCCTATTTTTTCTCTTCCAACATTTTATTTTGGAAATTCATTTTGGTAGTTAATTCTACTAATAGTCACAACACACTTGGAAGTCAAAGAAATTGTTATATACACTACTAAACTCAATTAACATTGTTTGTTATTGGAATTTACAATAACAAACAACGTAGAGTTCATTAATGTAGTAGTGTATATGATAATTATATGTATAGTGGTGTGGCTATCGATAAAATTAGTTGCTAATGAATTTCGAGAATAGAAAGTTGGAAGTGGAAAATTGAGAAATCACTAGCTATGGGGCGGATGGAGGAGGACAAACTAGAAACTATCCTCTGCTTATAAATTGTATTTTATTCACTTGTTGTCACAATCATTCATGGGATAGGTAGAGAGGATGACATGCCAAAAATTCATGCATATAATATGTAGAAGGGGTCATGTATGAGATGGTGTGAAGTGATGATGATTGACATGGTAAATTTTCATCTGCCAGGTCATTTTGAGATGATGATGACAAACCAATACTAGCCATTTTAAGGTTATATTCATTAACAAGAAATATGGGGAAGGAAATTCAAATGTCTCATCATGGAAATTATAAAAATTGTAAGGATGGGGTTATAAGCGTTATGGAAATTCTAAGTGCCAAATACTAAGGAACAAGCCATATTTGCTTCTCAAAAACTTTATTTGATATATTCTTAAAAAACCAAGTACAAATTGTAGTAATCCTAGAATCATGCTTTACATAAGGTAAAATTGGAGAACTCATGACTTGTACTATAGATAAAAAAACATTTACCCTTACCAAAAAATATATGATAAAAATTGACAAACTACATAAGCTTAAGCTTAAGGGGATATAATCCTTCTTTCCTTCCATATAGATAATGAAAATGATTGTTCCAAGTCTCATGTTGCTTCTCATGTTATTTTATAAACCTTGATTGGAAAGAAAAATAGGAGGGCAGAAATGTAAGAAATATAGAACATACTGAATTTAACAGCCCCAAACTGGATTTTACTCTCAGGTACTAGAACCTCTACAAAAGTTCGACTTGGAAACATAGTTTTTCCTTAGGTTTCTCCACTGGTTCTATGTTTCACACATGATCAATTATTGTTTTGAAAGTTGTGTTCTACATAATTTGTGTACACTAAATTACAAATTGATTTTTTGAAATCTATTTTGTGAATGTCGACCAATAGATATATATCATGGAGGATGAAAGACGAAGATCAACCGAATCCCATATGGAGGTTCAGGGATCGGAGGATGTTCACGGTATTTAAATATAATATTAAATCTCCATACATGTGTGTACATATGGAATTGATTTTTTTATTAACTTTGTGAGTGAAATTAGTTGTTAATAAGTTTCATATTTTAATTTTTAGGAGGCAAGAGGAGAAGGGTTTCTACTCCATCCATGGAGCATGGCCAAGGTTCAACCGGTTGAGGGACGAGTGGTAGCAGGTTGCGAGAAGGGGGTGATATTTATTCCCCCGAAGGTCAATCAACGGCCGCTGGTTCTCAACAGGGTCACTATGGGTCTGGTTCTCAGCAGCGTCATTCTGGGGTTGGTTCTCAGCAGGGTCATGTTGGAGATGATGTTAACCAACAACATCAAGGTTTCCATCAATTTCAATATTTTTTCATTAAATTTGTACAAATTTTTTTACACGTGTTTTTTCTAATATACGAAATTTTATATATATTGATGCAGAGGCTGAAAATGTTCGAGCCAGTGGTCAAAAAAGACGCAGGGCAGCGCGCTACATTGAAGAAGAAGGATGTCAACCCAGCACAACTTATCCAGCTGAGATTACTGATATACCATGGGAAACGAACATTGCGGAATGCACCTTACAAAGGTGTGAAAGCCTTCATGCAAAATTGCAAGAGATCTCGAGGCTTTGCCTCTACCTGCTGAGAGTAGACAAAGCCTCGAAATAGTTACACATTCATTGAGTGAAATGGTAAAAGTGTACAAAAATTTGGGGCCAACGACTGATTCTTTTGTAGAACTGATGAGAAAGAGAAAAGAAACAGTGATAGGTCCCGATAAATGGCAGGACATAAAACAAAAAGTTTCAAGAGATGATGCTAAGTCAATGTTTAATTATAAGGAAGGGCCAAAAAGAAAAATGTTGAAGGTGCAGTATTTCAAGCACCCAGACAAAGCAAAATATTTGTATGATCGACATCTTGCGGCCTTTGGAAGGCTTCCATGGAACGATGAGGTTCTTGTTTATTTTGCACAAATGTTTTATGCAGAATTTTTTTTGGGTATGAAACCCGACTACAATGACCTTCCTTCAGAATTTTTTGGCCCAGGGAGAGGTCGATTATATCAACGTAAGGGTGCTAAGCGAGATGTGGAGTTGCCTCGCCCTAAGCCGCCATTGGTGAGTCGACCGTTTCGAGTCGAAACTCTGCGATCAGAGATGGATGCGACTTCTCAAATAAGTCGAGAAGCAAGAGATGTTATGATCGACAATGTTCATAGTGGATTGAGTGGAGTCGATATTTGTTTAAATCGACAAAGAGCACGTGAAAATGCACGTGCCAATTTTGTTTATCGTATAGATGAGGAGATTTACAACATGAATGTTGAAGATCTCCGAACATATGCAATAAATTGTCGCAATGGTCTACAAGACCTAATTTTTCGTGAGGAAGAGGGTACTGGAATGGTATGTGTTAGTGACCTTAGGGTTTAAAATTATATTTACATATACATGTGTACAATTTGTAATAAATACATGTGTATGTACATGTATACATTTATTTGTATGTGTACATTAATCTAACAAAAATGTATGATTATATGTTAAAACACCATTTGCAGTTCTCAGGCATGATGCGTGATGAAAATGTTAATATTACGTTCGGGACCTCTGGCTCAAACGATGCAGATGGGTCCGACCATCATGATATGTTGGCACATGTATGTTAGTGTTTTTTAAGTGACTCTAAAATAAATAATTGTTGCCACACATGTACATGTATGTATATATATAATTTGATTTTAAATGTTTTAACAGATTCCGATTCCGTCTGATGTTTTTGGGATGGCTATACCTTCTTCTTCCTTAGGAGATATACCTTCTACTTCATTAGGAGATGTACAAGTATGGACAATTTTTCACAAGTTCAAAATTTATGTTACCTCAAAAAGTTCCATTAAAAATTGAGATATATAGAGAGAGAGATCTATATTTTGAGTTATTTAAAAATTTTTGAATTTAGGTTCGTGTAGAAGATTTTTTTAATCCGAGGACTCTAGTGACGGAGATAGGAACATCCACAACATTTGAACAAGTTGTCTTTAGTTCTTTTTTTTTTAATATTATTGTTCAAATAAGTTTATATATGTACACGTGCATTTTCATTTGAAAGTTTTTAATTTATATAAATTATTTATGTATATATATATATTTATATTTAACTATACATGTATATTGTACAGGTTACCACTGCAGATGTTTCTATGGCAGAACCTCTTCATCAAATGGAGAGGGAACCTTATGAGGTATTGCATGATTTTTTTGTTATATTTTGTTTTTTACATGAAGTTCTAGATATATATATATATATATATATTCTCATTCATTTTTAAAACTTCAAATTTTAATGTTCAAGTACATGTGCATTGTGTATGTAGGTTTCCTATTCACAGGATAGGGCGCTACCCGAGACCCAGAAGCTAGATCCTCCATTTGATGGACAAGATTTACAGTAGATTTGATTTCAAAATTTAGATGGTTTTAAAATTTTTTAAACTTGATACAGTTTGATACTCAAGTGAGATTTACAATTTTTGGACATATTTTATTACAATGAACTATTATATAATTTGTTTTATTTAATTTTTGGATGGTTTTAGTACTTTTGGCATGTGAATGTGAAGTAATGTTGTCATTTGAATTACATTTGACATGTGATATTTAATGTTAAATGTTTTTGTTGGATAGTTGAATTATAATTGGCATGGCATCTGAAGTTTTTAAAACTACATGAATGATAGAATGTGAACCTACATTTGCACATGTGGTAAAATGAAATGTTACTTGTAACAAGACAATCCCCATTGATTTCATTACAGTATATGTTGATTTCTGATTTGATATAATTGCATACATATGATGGTACATTACTTGTAAAGTCATTGGATTAATAGTGTTCATTGATTTAAGTGTTCTTTGGATGGTTTTAGTACTTTTGGCATGTGAATGTGAAGTAATGTTGTCATCTGAATTACATTTGACATGTGATATTTAATGTTAAATGTTTTTGTTGGATAGTTGAATTATAATTGGCAGGGCATGTGATATTTAATGTTAAATGTTTTTGTTGGATCTAGTTGAATTATAATTGGCATGGCATCCGAAGTTTTTAAAACTACATGAATGATAGAATGTGAACCTACATTTGTACATGTGGTAAATTGAAATGTTACTTGTAACAAGACAATCCCCATTGATTTCATTACAATATATGTTGATTTCTGATTTGATATAATTGCATGTATGATGGTACATTACTTGTAAAGTCATTGGATTAATAGTGTTCATTGATTTCAGTGTTCTTTGGATGGTTTTAGTACTTTTTGCATGTGAATGTGAAGTAATGTTGTCATCTGAATTACATTTGACATGTGATATTTAATGTTAAATGTTTTTGTTGGATAGTTGAATTATAATTGGCATGACATGTGATATTTAATGTTAAATTTTTTTGTTGGATAGTTGAATTATAATTGGCATGGCATCTGAAGTTTTTAAAACTACATGAATGATAGAATGTGAACCTACATTTGCACATGTGGTAAATTGAAATGTTACTTGTAACAAGACAATCCCCATTGATTTCATTATAGTATATGTTGATTTCTGATTTCAAATAATTGCATGTATGATGGTACATTACTTGTAAAGTCATTGGATTAATAGCGTTCATTGATTTCAGTGTAAGCGCAAAAAATTATTGACAATGTAGAACGATTTTTGTGTTATAATAATTAAACCTAATAATATTGGAGAGCAAGAGAGACTTGAGGTATGGTGTTTACTACAAGATTTCGAGCTAAATATTTAAATGGTTTACCTATGTGTTGATTTCTGATTTGATATAATTTCATGTATGATGGTACATTACTTGTAAAGTCATTGGATTAATAGTGTTCATTGATTTCAGTGTAAGCGCAAAAAATTATTGACAATGTAGAACGATTTTTGTGTTATAATAATTAAACCTAATAATATTGGAGATCAAGAGAGACTTGAGGTATGGTGTTTACTACAAGAGTTCGAGCTAAATATTTAAATGGTTTATGATTTATGATTTATACTTTCTTTTTAATATAATCGATACGGAAAGATGACAAAATATTAAGGGTGACAATAAGAATAGAAGTTCAGAAAATAGTTTAAGATTGATCACAAGAATTAAGAGAATGTCTCGATCCATCATTGGTATGGCTTGTGCTGCAACCATGAAGTCTCATCCCAACACCATAGAATGATCATCCATGTCAATGAATCTTAAGTATATCTTTCCAAACCATGACCCTACTCTCACATGTGTGCCTTTCATGACACAGTCACTGCTTTCATCCTCGAATTGACTGCCTTGAAAGCACTCAACTCTTTCTCGATGCTAGCCTTCCTCTTTCTAAGAGATGAAGCTGCCTTTCGACTTAGGAAGCTATGGGTAGCCCCCGTGTCTATCAAAGCAGAGAAATTTTTCCCATGTACGGTTGTAGACACGAATCTCAATTCCAAGGAACTTTCATCATCATTCCTCCTCCTTGTCTTGCGCCTTACTTCCGCAATCTTCTTCAACATTTCCTCTTCCAATATGTCTTTCGAACTAGCCCTTGGCTTAACAGTCCTTTTCACATATCTCTTCTCATGAAGCTCCATAGAACAATCCGATCCTGGGTCTGCTTGAATTGGTTCAATCTCTTTCCTTTTCGAATTCTGTCTAATTGCTCCAATACGACATATATTGACTCCTTCCAAACGAAGTGCACCAATCCTCATAGTGTGGTCGTCTTCTTTTCCAAGTGTGCCAACACATGCATTTTATTTCTTCAAACCAATAGGTTTCGGATCAAGAAAGTCCCTCTTGATCTTATCTTCCATGTTCTTAACTTTAGCCTGCAACGTGGTGCTTCTTTCCTTCAAGTGAGCCCTTTCCATAAAGAGTTCTTGAAGTCTTTGTTCACCTTGTCGTATCTCCATGTCAAGCTTTTCAATTTCAGCAGTTTGTCCAGATAGTCCATCCTTGGAATTTCTTGGCTGAAAAACCAAGTAGGTTGAACCAACTTTGGTCTAGTGCATTGGAATTCATTAAAGAATTGGTCATTGGCGCTGCTTCAAGCTAGGAGTGAGCATCATCACCAACCTACATTGAATATTTTACACTCCCTAGGGTGAATGATACTTTAAATTGATTGACATTCTAAGACTTTCGAATTTTTCCGAATGCCAAATGATCTTACAAAGTTAGTATTTATAATATCCTAGTAGGTCATTCGGTGACAACTTTTACCGGAAACTTGAAACGACTTTGGCATGTGATATTTAATATGTTAAATGTTTTTGTTGGATTGTTGAATTATAATTGGCATGGCATGTGAAGTTTTTAAAACTCGAGTTTTGGATGGTTTCAATCTACATTTTGCATGTGATATTTAATGAACTTTAAATGTTAAATGTTTTAATGATGCACAATATATAATCGAAAGGGTTTTAAGACTTAAAGTTTTGGATGGTTTCAATTTACAACTTAAAGTTTTTGATGGTTTCAACCTACATTTGCACATATGGTAAATTGAAATTATGTTACTTGCAACAAGACAATCCCCATTGATTTCATTGTATATGTTGATTTCTAATTTGATATAATTGCATGTATGATGGTACATTACTTGTAAAGACATTGGATTAATAGTGTTCATTGATTTTAGTGTAAGCGCAAAAAAATTATTGACAATGTAGAACGATTTTTGTGTTATAATAATTAAACCTAATAATATTGGAGAGCAAGAGAGATAAGGTATGGTGTTTACTACAAGAGTTCGAGCAGGTCATTCGATGACAACTTTTATCGGAAACTTGAAACAAAGAGAATCTATCTTTGGCTAGGACATCATGTAAGATGCTTGACATAAATAGTAAAATTGTACTTAAAAGCTGAGATTCGGGCAAGTGGGGACAACCACTTGTTATCTCATCCCTTGGAGGCTAGGCCATATGGGGACCGAATCTGACTTTACAAAATAAAGTGAAATAATTTGTACCATATGGTCGGAGAACATATACAAGAACAATTAATATACAAGAACAATTAATTTCATTCTAGAATATATATATATATATATATATATATATATATATATATATCCAATACATATAACATTTTTAATCAATGCACATGTATATAAAAACTACTTTCAGTTGATACTAGAGCACGTGCTTGTACCCAAACAATTTGTAACATGTGCAAACCACAAATAACATAAGCAGCTCAATTTTTAGTTGAGTACTAGAAGTTCTAAAACATATTTAATCCAAAGATAATAAATTGTTGGACACTTCACTCAAAAAAATTCTAATGGAATTCCATCCTCAATAATCCGTTCATGATCTGATTTTGACATTTTCCATTTCTTAATTTTTGATTTTTTCTTTGATTGAACTTCTATCAACTTTATGCGTGCTGCACACACCAAGTGACTATATTGACAACTTATGGAATCAGGTTCATAGTCTTCGAAGTAAACAAAGTCTCCACTTTGACAAGTTTGTTTGAAAAATAACCTTTCAGTATAATAGACCCTTTGTCATACTGAAATCCGTGATCATTATAGTCTTGTAATAATTTCATTTTTTGTTCAGTGCAACGCATCAAATAATACTTCACATTTTCATCATTTTCAATAGGTGCAATTACAGCGAAAACATCTCCTGCACAATAAAATAAATTTAACATTTAATTATGCATATTTAAATTTATTTGTAGATCTTTAAATCATTAAAAAGTAATTCAAATGTTACCTTCTCTAACAAGATCAGAAACTCGATCACCATCGGATGATATTGTAGTTTCCTCTGATTGCATTTCTTCAAACATTGCAATAGACATTTTTCCCTTTGTATTTAGCTCTGTATGTTTCCAATCGTTCACATACATTTTGTTTTCACAAATGTCATTGGATTTTGTGTTGTCTATGCAAACATCACAAAAACAAGAATATTTTCTTTTATCCAATGCAAACACATTTGTGGACAATTTTGTTTGAATTGAATGCAATTTTCGAGTCCCTTTTATTGTTCCAACGTCATTTCCAATTGATCTATTTATGTCTCCGATTCCAATATGCCAGAAAAACCTTTATATGGAAAATTAGAAAAAGAATTTGTAAATATGATATCAAAATACAATTAAAAATAATCATTGCATGATAAATGTACAATGTTTAAAATTAGATTTCCAATATAAATTAAATTGAATGTACCTCCGCACTTCTCTTGATGGGTTAATCTCATGGCTTAGAGAAGTTTTGCACCATTGAACAACTTCTTCATCGTTCACAAGTCGGCATGTAGAGTGGTTCATTTGATATCTTCGAAGTACTCGTTTTATGCATGCTCCTGCACCGTCATGTTCTCCTTTTCCATGGCCAGTCTCAAAGAAATTCCAACAATGTTTAATGCAGGTTTTCTTATGAAGACAACACAACCAAAAAAATGATCGTGCAGATTTGAATTGACCTGCGCATCCGTATGACCATATCCAATGTTCATTGAATGTTATTCCATGATTTTTCAATGAATCATAAATTCTTCCAAAACAATGTTGTACAAAACATGTATCATGTGTACGATCGTCACTGATATAAAAATGATATTCTTTAATGATATGTCGATTTTCACTCGTGCTTTCTATATGATCGACATTTTGTTCAGCATGTCTATATAGAATATGGACGATCATGGAGACTTGGTCAGAATGATAGTATTCACTCTGAATTTCTTTTTGTGGAACAAATGTGTAGTTTTCTGCAAAATCAATCACTGACAAAATGGTCCCTGGTGGAAAAAATTCACGAGATTTTTTTAATTGCAAGTCTTGCCATCGAGCTCTATGGGAATGCTTGGTGTATTTGTAAATTTCTGCCTCAAACTTTCTCAAAATGTCTATCAGAAAAATTTCATCTTCTAGTAATTCAATTCTTTTAACACTATTTGCACCTTGAATCGATGTATCGATATATTCATATCTCTTCCATTTCACTTTCATGTTGGACAATGATTGATCATTTATATCAATACGATATTTGTTTTTAAATTTAGTCAAATTTCCATAATCATCGCATTTTTTACCACCAACACATTTCTTTTTGTAAAATAGTTCATCGCTTTCTCTTTCACATAGAATTTGAGATATGAAATCATGGATAGTGGAAGGAGGAGGTGAATCCTTCCATAATGTTCTATCGAAATCAAGGAATGTGTCATAATATAACTCAAATTCCACATGATAACGGCAACAACAAGTGTCGCGTACGGTGATAGGTTTTACATACCATGGTTTTTGTTGAACAAAAGCACTGAGTGAAACTTGAATTTGACAATTCTCTTCTTTGAACTTGTTGAATAACTCTATTTGAGTGGTTTCCAAGAGATGTTTTCATGTTCTTCGTATTGATTTCGTGTTATTCTTCTTCGCATCACATGTCTTGCAGTCGGTGAAACGTGCGAATTGTTCTTCCAATATTCATATATTATTTTTTTAACATCTTCTCCAAGTCTATCTTTGTATGGTTGCCTAAAAATAGCTCTCCAACAAGCGAGTTCATCATTTACATCTATTTGTAGTCGAAATTTTCGATGTTTGTGCAGATTTTTTTGCGAGGTTCCCAGTGCTCGTGCCATAGATGTTATCAAACGATTCTCTTGAGTACTTGGTGAAACCATTGCCATCTGTATTCCTCTACGTATATTTGAAACATGTTTATCTCTAGATCTCTTAATTGACTCTATAGCACTACTCATATTTTTTATCACCTCTTCTTTCATTTTTTTATCTTTGGTTGATTTTCGAATACCCAATAGTGTCGTCGCTTCTTTTAATTTCCTTGATGATAGGAGACCTTTCAACATTTGAGCTTGAACTGTCACTTTCTCATTTTTGAAATACTTTTCAAAAATTCTATCGACACGATATCGTATAACATGGTTAGGTTTTTTATCTCCATATGTGTGAGTGTCGACATTTTCTAACATCTCATTATCGATAGTGATTTCATCTGTACATATTCGAAAAAATAGTACATATTCAATAAATAACTAAATTAATAAATATGTTAATAAATATTAGGAAAATTTTAAATATATCAATAGATCATAATATTTACATTTACATACCCGATTCAATTTCTGCTTGAGGTTGATTTTCTTCTTCAATATTTTGAGGAGTATCTCTGTCTGTTTACATTAAACTTTGAGGAATATCCCTCTCTGTTTACATCAAACAAAATATTTTTCAAACTAGTTCATCAAATAAAAATTAAGCTTCATAGATCATAATATTTACATTTACATACCTGCTTCAATTTCTGCTTGAGGCAGATTTTCTTCTTCAATATTTTGAGGAATATCCCTGTTTGTTTACATCAAACAAAATATTTTTCAAACTAGTTCATCAAATAAAAATTAAGCTTCACATTTTACATTAGGAAAATTTTAAATATATATCAATAAATCATGTAATATTTACATTTACATACCTGCTTCAATTTCTGCTTGAGGTTGATTTTCCTCTTCAATATTTGAGAGGGCTTCTCACTTTTTTTTGCGATATTGTCTTGTCTCTTCTCTACGTTCCTCAGGATCTTTTTTCGATCATATTTTCTCACACAAGTTCTTCGATTTCCCATGATAATAGGGTATGAGGTTCAAAAATTTTCCTTCAAAAAATTAGACAATAACTCAATTACAAAAAATATCACAAAAGATTTAATTTAAAAAAATCTTTTGTAAAAAATACGTAATCCAATCCAAAACACACACTTTAAAAAACACAAAACACGTACTTCAACACAAAACACGTACATACCTTGAAGAAAAATCACACCGCCTCCAAGAAATGTCTTCCAAAAAAATTCTTTAAATCCAAAATTTGAAGAAAATTTTTTGAACAAAGAAGCTCAAAAGATTTATTTCAACACAAAACACATACATACCTCCAAGAAAAATCACGCCGCCTCCAAAAAATGTCTTCCAAAAAAGTTCTTTAAACCCAAACTTTGAAGAAAAGTTTTTGAACTCAAACCAAGTTGTAAAATGAAATGACTTGTGCGAAATGTGCGAAAATTGTGAATCATTTCGCGGCAATTTATATTGACGCGAAATGTGTGTTTTGTAGGGGGATCCACAAAATTTTCCGGCCGACCGAGAATTACACAATAGTTTGGCCGAACTTTTGATAAGAAGTTCGGCCGAACTATTAAGAAGTTAGTTTTAACGACTCGTAAGCGGAAAACATAGTTCGGTCGAACTTGGACTAAAAGTTCGGCCGAACTAACGCGTCACCAATTACGCAAAACCAGGCTCTGAAAACGGTTCTGCAACTTTGGACTGATTAAACTCCATGAAAGGTTGTTAATTAACTGTCGGAACCAAGACAAGCATTTTCAGAATTGAATCTACTTTCAGGAAATATAACTGTTATGGAATTTCGTAAATGTTTATTAATTTTAATTATTTTTCTAATAAAATGAGTGCAAACAATTTCTAAGGGTCATTGTGATTCAGTGAAATCAAAATTTTGTATCTCCCAAAATACATTGTAAAAAAAATTGAAAAAATTGTGGGGCATTACATTGGTCCGTTGACTCTAATGGGTAGCTTTTAGATTTTTAGTCTATAACTTATATGTTAAGAAATTTGTTGCCACGTGAAACATATCAAAAATATGCAGTTTTTCGTATTGGACCAGTTCGAAAAATTCTAATAATTATGATATGCATCCATTGGCTTTGTAAATATGACGAAAACAAAGTAGACTCTGTCTAGATTGTTGTAACACATTTTGTTTTTTCAAAAACACAAATTTTCAATGAATACAGCATTGCGACATAACATGACTTCTTATGAATCCTTTGATTGTTAAGAAACACACACTCAAAGAAACGCTAAGTTGACATATCAAATTTGCATAAAAAAATTTCAAAAAATAAGTAATAGAAAGCTAACAAAATTTCTCACAACTTTTATTTTTATTGCAAAATGAAATTCTACACAGAAAAATTGTTATAGTTTGCAGAAAGTTGAAGAACCGAAAAAAATGAAATTTTTTTCTCAAAAAAGGGCAAAAAGTGTAACCCAGCTTCACATTTTATCAAGTTTTTTAATTAAATTCATTATCCACATTACATTTTAAGATTTTAATATTCAATAAAGACAAATTCTGAAATTGCATTTTATTATTTTTCAAATGTGGACATCAGTTACATGTACAACTTTGAATTTATAGATTGATGTTTTGTTATTATTTTCCACTTAATATTTTAAAATTTCCTCCTTTAATAAAAAAAAAATTAGAATTGCATTTCAAAATTTACTGATTCATAATGAACATCTATAATTTGATGCATATACGTTTCTTTAATTAATCTTATTATATATATATCCATTTGTGTTTAATAAAAATGAATTTTAGAATTATGTTTCAATATTTATTGTTTCCCAAAATATAAACATCTGTAATAGGAGTTACTTTTACTCTATAAGCTTTTGATGTTTAATAAAAAAAAAACTTTGGAGTGCATTTTAAAATTTATTTTCCTTATAACCATAAATTTTAAAGTACATTTCTATTTTAACTATTTTACAAATGTGAACATCTATAATTTGATCCATGCTTTTATTATTATTATTAAATTCATTTTACATGCTACTTTTTACATTAAAAAATAACAAAATCCAAAAGAACGAAAAGTGAAATGGTAAAATGGTGTTTTATGTTTAACAAATTAAATTATGATCAATCTATTCCCTAAAGAAGAGATTAAGAGAAGAGTCATTTCTGACAGGAACCATGCAAGGCCCGTCACCATCAATTTATAACATATAGTAGGACATAAATCCATCATCTTCTTTTTATGGCCATATTTAATTCCACACATGTTAATCAACTCTCCCATCATCACCCACTTTGCATGTATGGGTTATTATCACAACATACAATGGAGGAAGATCATTTAGGATAGTTCTTCGTAATGGCAAGGATGATCATCTCTAGTCTTTATGTACCCAAATACAATAAATCTTTTGGATTTCATTTGTTACATTTCAAATTTACTTACAACTGGCCTAAATGGTTCACTGAATACATTCCAAATAACCTTACCGCCAGCTCACGCCACCCAATGTGGCCATCAAACAACCTTACTCTTTTTCTCAAGAGTTAAGATATCCTTTTGGGTTGCATCCACCCTCTCATATAGGTTCATAATGAGAGCTCTACATTTACATCATTTTACTTTAATTAAATTCATTTAAATTGACTTGTCCATTTCCCTATCACCATTGTTGTTATTTTCTTCAATCAAATAAATCAAAATAGATTCAATTCCTTCTGTAGTTGGGTCTCGAATAGGGTCCAAAGGTTGAACAAGTTATTGACCTACAATATGGAACTCCAAAATTGTATGCCGCTTCTTAGTTACATTCTTCAAAAAGTTAACTAATGCAGTAATTATAGGGTTTGTCTCTTTTGCAAAGAACATACTTCGACTTGTGTTTCTAAGAATTATGATGATGTTCAGAGTCATCCATACATAATCAATTCAAAAGCATGCAAAGGAGGAGACATCTAGCTTTGTAACCACACCAACTAGATCCCATCCAATGCCCATACAACATTTAATATTAGGATTGGGGGCATAAAAATGAGGGAACAATTAAATTGAATAGTATTATAGTATTAAATTGAACACAATTATTTCCAAGACTAATATTAACCAATCTTTTTTTATAATTCCTCGGCACTATGTTCGTCGGCCTAGATTTATGAGCTCAATGATATGTATAGGATTTAATGAGAACATAACATTTATATAGACATGAAAGGCCACATAGATTCTATAGAAAAGAACAAGAGCCTATGGGCATTCACGGGAGGAGAAACAAAGCCAAAAAGACCACTACCACCACTTTTTATTTTTTTTCATTTCTATCAATATGCTCAAGACATAGGAAAATGCCATAAACCGTGCCCAACCTGTGGTTATCTAATATGGATATTGTATGAATCTATCATAATAAAGTTGCACTAAAATTATGTAAACTAAAACCTTTCCATCACAATGTTCTCACCAGTAATTGTGATAATTCACGAACACTATAATTTTAATGTTCACCACTAGCAGAGCTTCGTTGTCGGGTGGCTCGAGGGGCGGTCGTTGTGGGCTGACAAAGTTGGCCAAGATCCGCTGGCCCATGACGACCACCCAGTGGGGTAGAATTGGTTTAGCCCTGCTGGGTGAGAATCGGCTTAGTCCCACTAGGAGGCCCAAGGGGCAGTCGTCGTGTGTCGACCGAGCTAGGCCAGCTCGACTGGCCCACAACGGCGCCCCCTCGGGCCACCCAATGGACAAGTTCCATCAACCCATGACAACTGCCCCTCGGGCCACCCCGCGGGGCGGAAAGATGATTCTCAGAATCATATGGCTTCCTAGCCGATTCTGAGAATCGACTTTTAGCCCCTTGGACCCCTAGGCGGGGTCAACGTGATTATGAGAATCAGGTTGAGCCTAATCAAGGGCCCGAGGGGCTGTTGTGCAGGTCAGCCTAGCTTGGCCAGCTTGGCTCGCTCACGAAGGCTGCCCCTCGGGCCACCTCGCGGGGCTGAAAGCCGATTCTCACCACCTCGCGGGGCTGAAAGCCGATTCTCATAGTCGTCTTCCCTCCCAGCTGATTCTAAGAATCAACTTTTAGCTCCTTGGGCACTTGAGCGGGCTCAACCCGATTCTAAGAATCAGATTGAGCCCACCTAAGCACTCGAGGGGCTGTTGGGCGGCTCAACCTCATTCTGAGAATTGGGTTGAGCCCACTTGGCTTGAGAGCCACAAATTTTTGATTTTTTTTCTTTCTAATTTTATGTTTGATTTTTTTTTTTGTCTTTCTTTATATATTTCTATATATTTGATTTCTTGTTGTCCTTTTTTTTTTTTCTAATATATATTTTTATTTGCTTATTATTTTTTGTAACTTTTGTTTTTTTATTGTTTTAACTTGTGTTTTTATTTGTAAATTGTTGTTTTCATTTTTCTTTTGAATTTTAAGCTTTTTGAGAGTCATGATATTTTATCTTTTATATGGTATTTCAAAATGTTGACAATTTATCCTTAAAAAAAAAGTTATTCCAACATCTTCACTTTTCGTTTTTGCGATGTTTTTTTGCACACAAATTTGGTTTTCACTGCCATTTTTTAAACATGTTGAAAATTTACCCCATAAAAAAATGGTATTCCAACATCACCACTTTTCGTTTCCGAGTTGTTTTTTCATGTTTTTTGGGCTTTTTTGGTTAGAGTTCTCATTTTGAGTTTATAGTTCCCATTTCATAGCTTACATTGTTCCAACCAATTTGTTGCTTTCTTTGCAAAAATATATTTTGACATATTCGGATGAAGTCATAAAGTTACTTGAGTAGATGCTTATCTTCTTCTATCAGCTTCGTTGATGATGATGTAGATAGCAGCAAGAGCTCCCTTTTAGATTAGCTTCTTCAATAGTGGTGAATGAGAGCTAGATCACCTTGAATCCTTGATGATGATCATGATCAAGGATGGTTTGATGATGACTTCAACAAGGTGGCTTGATGATGTCTCCAACAATGTTGATTTGATTTCAACACCAAATAGTTGTTGATGGTGATGGCTTCGGTGTCCTTGATAATGTTGACTAGATCTTGATGAATAGGTCATTTGACAAAGGTCCTTGATCTTGTTGAGACGACTTTCTAATTTCTGCAAATTACCTCTTTCGAATGAATGAAGATATTCTTCGATCTAAAGATTGATTCTTCAATGTAGATCTTTGAATTTTTCTTTAGTGCTTTCTAGAAAGACTGATCCTTGATTTCTTGATACTTGTGTGTCTTCTTGCCAAATAGCCCTTTATTCTTGTCTTCAACACCTTATATCTGATACCATGTTGAGAAATTAGGGTTTTTCTTAAATTTATCTTTCATGATCGTTATGCTTCTTTCACTTAGATCTTATCTTTGTTAGATTATTATGTTCTTCATCAAGTTTATTATCAAATGCACAAGAGACAAATATTTAGGCTAGCAAGCCAGGGCCAAAACCTCTCCCTCTTGGAAAGGAAAACCCGAAATAAATTCTTCTTATAGATCCAATTGACGAGTACCATAACCATGACACAAACCCTTGACATAAGTATTCCCCCAAGACATTGTTACTGCTCTTCTAGGCTCCTTAAGTTAATCTTCCTTTCTGCACTACTTTGCACCAACACTAGGAAATCTTGGTTCCTTGCCCTAGACATTGAACTTCTTTACTTCCCATCCTCGATCTAGCCTCAATCTTCTTGAGACTTTTCCTTAGTCTATTTGTTGCATTCTTGATCCCAAAACAAATATATATTTTCTTACCACAATTCCTCTTCTTCACATTGTGTATATCTTCCTAGGTTTATGTGACAATATGACATCAATAGAGAGGCTAGCACTGCCTCTCCTCCAAATTGATCTCAAACTCTTCTTACACTATATTACAATCATATTTTGAGATAGTTGAGAGATGACTCAAGACCGAGTCCTTCCCTTACAACCTTCCTTTCTTCGCTAGCTTGACTTCTTTCTATACACTGTCTTTACGCACTTGATTACAGTGTTGAAGTGACCCTTGACGTCTCTTCTTCTCGCACTGATTGCAATCCTTATCTTGCTTTGAGATTGCAGATCCTTTGCTGAGGTGAATAGACCTAAGATTGAGTATTATATGAGCGATCCCTTTCCTTGTGCTATAATGAGCCCCTTCCATGTATTCAATTTAGACCTTAACTCACACTCCATTACAGAACTTGATTCGAACTTTTTGGTATACAATGAGGCCACAGACCTATCTATTTGTAGGGACAATATTTCACTCTCTAGGCCGACATGAATTCTAGATAGTAGGTCGACTTTGTAATATCCCCAAAGGGAAATAACCAGTAATAAACAGAAATATGCCAGACAGATATAGAAAATACAAAGCCGTATCATCGAATAATGACAATACGTAATTCCGTAAAGCCGAGCCATTTTATTAATCCGAAAGCGACATAGAGAGGAGTACAAGAAAATCAGAGTAAATGCACCTATCCTTGCCCTTGGCAAGTGGAGACCCTCTCAAATAGAATAATGGCTGCAACAAGGACAGCGTAATGTACTGAAGACCTGGAAAATGGCTGATCTCAAGCTGCAAACCCTCTCCAAAGGAAAACGCTGTCTCTGCTAGTGACAGCGCAGAAATAGGTGAGGCACAAATCACCAAACCTCCAGACAAATAGATCAGCTACCGAATGCTAGGAAAACGCTGTTGAGCCCCCTCACACAAGCCTGCTCCTCAGATCTGCGTCCTACCTGATGGATCTGCCTCCTGAATGCTCAGATCTGCTGGATCTGAAGCCTCCAATCAGATCTGCGTCCTATCCCTCCTGATCTGCGTCCTCCTGTATCAGATCTGCTACCAAACCTTCAGATCTATGCTGGATCTGACAATATCTCTTCAGATCTGCAGCCTCTAAGGCTGGATCTGATGTTATCCCTTCAGATCTGGACTAGATCTGCCAATATCTCCTCAGATCTGCAATCTCCCAAACTGGATCTAGTGCTAAACCTCCAGATCTGCAACATACCAAACTAGATCTGCAAATATCTGCTCAGATCTACCCTCTCCAAGGCTGGATCTATCAATGTGCCTTCAGATCTGCAACCCTCTCTTCAGAAATGGACAGCGTCCTCACTCCCAGGCTGATCAGCGTTCTTCCTCCTCTTGGACAGCGTTTTCTCTGCTCAGATCTGGACTGCGTCCTCCCTGGGACAGCGTCCTCACCCTCCTGAATTGATCAGCGTCCTTTCTCCTGATGAGACAGCGTCCTTCCTTCTCTAAACTGCGCAGCCACAAGAGGGCTTCTCCCTCTCCAGATTTGCACCAGAATCTGCTGCTACTCTGCTACTGAAACTGAAAGATGTACTCAGAACAAACCTTACTAGGGTGGGCACTCGAAGTCCCCCGAAGCTAAGGGTGAAACCAGAAATAACCTTACCAGGGCAGGCACTCGAAGTCCCCCGAGGCTAAGGGTGAGATCTCCGACCGGAGACACTCGTGCACTAAACAGTGCCGCAGACCGACTAAACAACCGGCATGCTGAAGCAGACAGAAGTCTAGCTATCAATAATAATATCAAATCATGAATGATCCAAATGAGGTGAGAACCTCTCCTTTTATAATGCCAAACTCCCTCCAAAACTTAACTCTCCTTTGACCTGCGCAGTTTACCTTGGGTCAGCCTGATGCCTCCCCCATCATACCCATGTGGACCCCCAAGGCCCCCTCTCTAAGTTATAACGTCAATCTACTAGGAAAAGAACACTTTATTTATAAAGTGAGGTGACTAAAGTGAGGTGACCCTCTTATTTCTCACTTTATTTATTATTTCTAGCTAAAGCGGCAAAATAAAGCAAAAATGAAATATTCCAATTAGCAAAGCTAATTGGGAATATTACAGTCTCCCCCGGCAAAACGTTGCTTGTCCTCAAGCAACTGAAGTGATGGGTGCTGTAAGATCTTCTCATCCTCCCAAGTGGCATCCTCATCCGGCAGATTCTTCCACCTCACCAAGAACTCTCTGATCTTCCTGCTCCGCAGCTGTCTCTCCCTGGTGTCAATAATGGCCTCCGGCTGTAATACCAAGTGCCCCTCATCATCTGTCGGTGGTAGCTCCCCGGTGACCGTCACGTGCTGGCCCAGTGCCTTCTTCAGGCATGATACATGGAAGATGTTATGAATCCGGCTGCCTTGGGGCAGCTCCAACTCATATGCAACCTGCCCGATCCTACGTATCACCCTGTACGGTCCATAAAAGCGAGGCTTAAGCTTCTCTGCCCCCTTCTGTTTGAGTGAAGACTGTCGGTATGGCTGTAACCGTAGGTAGACCAAGTCCCCTACCTCAAAGTGTCTCTCCACCCGACCCTTATCGGCATACAATTTCTGCTGATTTTGTGCTGTGGCTATGTTGTCCTTGAGAGCCCGGAGGATGTCTTGGCTCTCTTGGATCCATAATTTGGCTCGCGGAGCCCTGCTAACACCAAACATCACGTCCACAAAAGATAGGGAATGGTATCCATACAACGCATAGAAAGGTGTCATGCCAATGGACATGTGGTGGGTCGTGTTGTAGCAGTACTCGCCCAGATGTAGCCATTTCAACCATGCTCTCTGCTGCCCACTGACGTAGTTACGCAAGTAGCCCTCCAGCCACTTGTTAACTATCTCTGTCTGCCCATCCGTCTGGGGATGATAGCTAGTGCTCGGTGTCAGCTCAGTCCCCACTAGTCGAAAGATCTCCTGCCAAAAACCACCCATAAAACGGCTGTCCCTGTCACTAACTATGGTCTTGGGTAGACCATGCAATCTGAAAATCTCCCGGAAAAACAGCTCTGCCACCTGTGCCGCTGTATAATGCGCCGAAATGGCGAAGAAATGAGCATACTTTGTTAGCCGGTCGACTACTACGAAGATGCAGTCCTTGCCCTGCACCGTGGGCAACCCCGTGATGAAGTCCATCGAAATACTCTCCCACTTTCCCTCTGGAATGGGGAGCGGCTGCAACAACCCCGTGGGATGGCTCATCTCACCTTTGTTCCGCTGGCAGACCTCACACTCCCGAACATGCTGGAGTACGTCCTCCTTGAGGCCTTTCCATGCAAATCTCTCCCGGATGGCCCTGTACATCTTGGTGAACCCCTGATGGCCCGCCAATGGTGAATCATGAGAAGCATGGAGTATCTTCTCCTTGAGCTGAGATCCCTCAGTCAAGAAGATCCTATCCCTGTAATAGATGACCTCATTAGCCACCCTGTATCTGCTATCTGTTATCTGTCCATCCAGCACCTCGCATGCAAATTTATCTTTGGAATACTCAACCAGTAGTCGAGCCTTCCAGTCAGCGTCCAAGCTCATGAGTGATAACGTGGCTGGTCTACGGGAAAGGGCATCGGCTACCACGTTATTCTTCCCTTTGACATACTCTATATCAAAGTCGTAAGCCTGGATCTTGCTGATCCACTTCTGCTGCCTCTCCTGTAACTGCTTCTGCTCCAGAAAGTACTTCAGGCTGTTATGATCTGTCCTCACCCTGAATCTGCCACCTACCAGGTACTGCCGGAATTTGGCCAGTGCATGCATGATGGCCAACATCTCCTTGTCATAGATGGGGTAAAGCCTCTCATGTGGAAGGAGCTTCCGGCTCTTGAACGCAATCGGATGACCCTCCTGCATCAAAACTGCTCCAATCCCTTCCCCTGATGCATCGCACTCCAGGACAAAGGGCTGAGTGAAATCGGGCAATGCCAACACGGGGCAACTACTCATCACCTCCTTGAGCTTATCAAAAGCTCTCCGCGCGATATCCGACCAACTGAATGCCCCCTTCCTCGTCAGCTCCGTGAGGGGTGCTGCAAGCTGTGAGAAGCCCTTGACGAACTTCCTGTAGTAAGTACAGATACCAATGAACCCTCTCAGTTCTGTCACATTCCGCGGCTCTGGCCAATCCCTGATAGCCCGGATCTTCTCCTCGTGGACTCTCACTCCGTCCACTCCTATGATGTGTCCCAGATACAACATCTCTGTCAATCCAAACTCACACTTGGAGAGCTTGGCAAAGAACTGCTGCTCCTCCAGAATATGCAAGACCGTCTCAATGTGTTAGAGGTGCTCCTCCCAGGTCCTGCTGTATATAAGGATATCATCAAAGAAAACCAGCACGAACTTCCTCAGATGATCCCGAAAAATATGGTTCATACAAGACTGGAAAGTAGCAGGTGCATTGGTCAGCCCAAACGGCATGACCAGAAACTCACAGTGCCCATAGTGACACCTGAAAGCAGTCTTGGGAATGTCCTGTTCCCTCATGCGTATCTGATGGTACCCGGACCTCAAATCAATCTTTGAGAAGAACCGTGCTCCTCTCAACTCATCCATCAACTCATCGATCCTGGGAATGGGGTACCTATTTTTCAGGGTCTTCTTGTTTAGAGCCCTGTAATCAATGCACATGCGTAATGTGCCGTCCTTCTTCTTCACCAGCACTACTGAAGAAGCGAAAGGACTGGTGCTGGGTCGAATGTGCCCAAGGGCCAGCAACTCCTGAATGGCCCGCTCTATCTCATCCCGATAGGCCTTGGGATGCCTATATGGTGTGGTGATCACTGCCTGTATCCCCTGCTCCAACTCGATCGTGTGCTCAAACCCCCGATCTGGTGGCTGTCCTGGTGGAATGTCTCCAAAAAATACTGCATACCTGTCGAGAAGAGTCTGTAGATCAGGGTGCACCGCCCTTCCCGTATCTACTATCTCTGAAGCCCTCAACTCTACTGCCCACTCTATATCTCCCTTGCGGAATGTCGCCTCCATGCTGTGTGCTGATACTGTCTGGGGTGGATATGTGTTCTGCCCTCGTATCTTCTCGTGCTTCCCCGTCTTGGGATCATCCCACTCCATATCTAGGGCCTTCCAATCCGTCATGACCTTCCCCAGAGTGATAAGCCACTGGACCCCCAATATCACATTGGTATCCGGAATGTCCACCACAAAGAAGTGATCGGTCAATGTATAAGTGCCCATCGTCACTGACAACTCGGGTACATATCGAGCACATGCCATGGTCTGATCTCCTGGTACCAAGACAGAGAACCCATCAAAGCTCTCCGTGGGTATGCCTCTCCGAGCGACCATCTGGGCATCGATGAAGTTGTGGGTGGCCCCACTGTCGACTAGAACCGAAACCCGCTGCCCGCGCACTGTCCCTCGTACGCGCAATTTCAGATACTTGGGGACTCCTCGTAATGCTGCTAGAGCTCCCCCAGTAGGTGCGAATGATGCCCCCCCTGCATCGGGTGGTGGAGGTGGTAAGGTACTCTGCGCTGCATAACATTCTCCTGCCTCCTCATCATCCATCTCATCCTCTTCCCCGCTGCCCTCGGAGAAGACCTCTATGAAGTGTGCCTTCCCTGCTGTACACTTGTGTCCTGGTGCCCACGGCTCCTGGCAGGTGAAGCATAATCGCTTCCGTCTTAGCTCTCTCCTAGCCTCATCATCATACTGTCCTCGTCCGGGATTCGCCTTGGGAGGCGGAACCCTCGTGTCCTTACCCTTAGGCTGGAAAGCCTGTCTATGGGGATAAGGTGGCCGAGTCCTAGGCAAGACATCTTGTAGGTCACGGGTCCTACTGACAGCATCCTGTAGTGTAGCCGGTTTGTTCGACCGGACTAGGCCACGGAGTGGTTCTGACAGCCCCTCCACAAACATCGTGATCATCCGAGCTGTTGATAAGTCAGGTACCATCACTGAAACCCTCAAGAAGTCTGAGATGTATGCCTCTGCACTCCCCGTCTATTTGAGCTTGGTCAGCTCAAGGAAAGGCTGATCCGGGTCCTTCCTGTCAAAACGTTCCACCACTCTCCTGGTGAACTCAGCATATGTGGTCACTGCGGAATGTCCCAGTGTTGTCAACCCATGGAACCACCAGTTCTGGGCCTCACCCTCCAGATGTAATGCAGCCATCTTAATGGCCTCCCTCTCTGGCATCTGGTTAAGCTGAAAATAGAGGTCTAGTTTCTCCACCCAAGACTTGGTCGTAGTCTTCTGTGAACCATCAAACATCGGCAAATGAAATTTGCTTGCTGCACGGTGACTATCACGGTGGGAGCCACGCCCCTTGTTTCGATCATAAGACTTGCCGCCACATCGGAACTGGATATATTGATTAAAAGGGAAAGCATCCATGAATTCCTGTCCCATGCTCCGCCAATCTGCAAACATAGCCGCATGTTGAGCTGGACCCCCATCTCTTGGTGCAGTTGGTTCCTCTTCCTCTACCGGAAAGGTAGGCATAGTGGGTCGCGTGGGTGTGGAATCGACCTTCTGCGCTGTCACAATGGGAATAGCGTCTGGTATATAGCTAGACACGCCCGATCCTTCCCCCACCTGGAAAACCCTAGGGGGTTCTCTCTGCGTCCCCTCTGCAATCTTCTTGGTTACATCCTGCATGAATGCATCCATCTTCTCAGTCAACTTCGCAAACATGGCCTCCATTGGATTCCGCTGTTCTGCCTCTGAATCAGAATCACTTCCCCCAAAGAGACGGGGGTTACCCTTGGACGTCATAGACTGCTAGCACCACAGGCTGAGCCAGATCTATGCTCTGATACCACTGTAATATCCCTAAAGGGAAATAACCAGTAATAAACAGAAATATGCCAGACAGATATAGAAAATACAATGCTGAACCAGATCACTGAATAATGACACATAGAATTCCAAAAAGCTGAGCCATTTTATTAATCTGAAAGTACATAGAGAGGAGTACAAGAAAATCAGAGTAAATGCACCTATCCTTGCCCTTGGCAAGTGGAGACCCTCTCAAATAGAATAATGGCTGCAACAAGGACAGCGTAATGTGCTGAAGCCCTGGAAAACGGCTGATCTCAAGCTGCAAACCCTCCCCAAAGGAAAACGCTGTCTCTGCTAGTGACAGCGCAGAAAATAGATGAGGCACCAATCACCAAACCTCCAGACAAATAGATCAGCTACTGAATGCTAGGAAAACGCTGTTGAGCCCCCTCACACAAGCCTGCTCCTCAGATCTGCATCCTACCTGATGGATCTGCCTCCTGAATGCTCAGATCTGCTGGACCTGAAGCCTCCAATCAGATCTGCGTCCTATCCCTCCTGATCTGCGTCCTCCTATATCAGATCTGCTACCAAACCTTCAGATCTATGCTGGATCTGACAATATCTCTTCAGATCTGCAGCTTCTAAGGCTGGATCTGATGTTATCTCTTCAGATCTAGACTAGATCTGCCAATATCTCCTCAGATCTGCAATCTCCCAAGCTGGATCTAGTGCTAAACCTCCAGATCTGCAACATACAAAACTAGATCTGCAAATATCTGCTCAGATCTACCCTCTCCAAGGCTGGATCTATCAATGTGCCTTCAGATCGGCAACCCTCTCTTCAGAAATGGACAGTGTCCTCACTCCCAGGCTGATCAGCGTTCTTCCTCCTCCTGGACAGCGTTTTCTCTGCTCAGATCTGGACTGCGTCCTCCCTGGGACAGCGTCCTCACCCTCCTGAATTGATCAGCGTCCTTTCTCCTGATGAGACAACGTCCTTCCTTCTCTGAACTGCGCAGCCACAAGAGGGCTTCTCCCTCTCCAGATTTGCACCAGAATCTGCTGCTACTCTGCTACTGAAACTGAAAGATGTACTCAGAACAAACCTTACTAGGGCGGGCACTCGAAGTCCCCCGAAGCTAAGGGTGAAACCAGAAATAACCTTACCAGGGCAGGCACTCGAAGTCCACCGAGGCTAAGGGTGAGATCTCCGACCGGAGACACTCGTGCACTAAACAGTGTTGCAGACCGACTAAACAACCGGCGTGCTGAAGCAGACAGAAGTCCAGCTATCAATAATAATATCAAATCATGAATGATCCAAATGAGGTGAGAACCTCTCCTCTTATAATGCCAAACTCCCTCCAAAACTTAACTCTCCTTTCTGTCTTCGCCATAGCCTGATGCCACCCCCATCATACTCATGTGGACCCCCAAGGCCCCCTCTCTAAGTTACAACGTCAATCTACTAGGAAAAGAACACTTTATTATAAAGTGAGGTGACTAAAGTGAGGTGACCCCTCTTATTTCTCACTTTATTTATTATTTCTAGCTAAAGCGGCAAAATAAAGCAAAAATGCAATATTCCAATTAGCAAGGCTAATTGGGAATATTACAGACTTCAAGGAGAATCATGTAGGGTTTAACCTTGTACATAAATGATTTGTAAACGAATTCTTAAAGACAGAAAATAAACAATAGCTAAAGCATAAAACATAAAATAGATATACACAGAGATTTTTCGTTGGATCCCAAATCGGGACTACCAGCTTGATTTTTCATTATATTCCTTTTAATGTTATAACACACACACACACACACACACACACATATATATACATGTCGAAGCATTCATAAACCTCAATCCATTAACCATGGATTAGAACATAACCGTAGTTCCCTTGACTAGATCTACAAAATACCAGGGGCTAAAAACCATCATGCCCAAAATCCATGTGCAAACCCATGCACAAAACCATAGGCGGGTCCGCCCACCGAAAAATAATGAAAAAACAATTTCCCAGGGCATTGCCCGAACCTTGCAGAGAGGGCTATCTGCCCCCTACAAACCCTTGGCCAGGGGGGAGGCCATGCGTGCGACTAATTGTGGAAAGAATATAACACATACCCAACATTATCCCACTTGTTGTTTCCTTTCCGTAGGGGGCCATAGGAGAGCTTAGTCATTAATCCAGTCCTACAACACCCATTGCTTCTCTACACCAAGAGAACTTTTTAGTGCTCACAAACTTCGTCAATGCATCTGCAACATTCTTCAAAGTGTCCACCTTTACCAACAACACCTCTTTATCCTCAACCATATCTTTCAAAAAGTGATATTGAACATCAATGTGCTTTGTCTTTGAATGATAAGCAGGGTTCTTAGTCAATAAAAATGCACTTTGGCTATCACAGTCTATCCTTATAGCTTGCTGCACCGACCCCATACTTGAACACAATTTCTGCAACCAAACTGCTTCCTTGCTTACATGAGTGGCTACCATATATTCTGCCTTTGTAGTTGTAAGAACCACTACAGACTGTCTTTTACTCATCCAACTGACTACATCTCCAAATAGGCTAAACACATACCCACTTGTAGATCTTCTTTGGTCCAGATTTCTAGCCCAGACTATATCAACAATACCACGGATGTCCAAAACTCTGTCCAATCCTATTCTTCCATGGTAGCACAAACCATAATCACTAGTGCCATGCAAATATATGAAAACATGCTTCATTTTTGTCCAATGCTCCTTCCCTGGTTTTGACATAAATCTGCTCAATACTCCCACTGCATGTGCAATATCTGGTCTGGTACAGACCATTGCATACATTAGGCTACCCACTGCACTTGCATATGGAACACTAGACATATCCTTCTCTTCTTCTTGTGCCTTGGGACACAGTTTAACAGATAGCTTTACACCTGCAGGAATAGGAACCTTCACCGATTTACTATCCTGCATATTGAACCTCTACAATATTGTCTCGACATACTTCCTATGGTTTAACCAGAGCTTCCTCTTTGCCCGATCTCTCTTAATTTTCATGCCCAAAATATAGTTTGCAGCACCAAGATCCTTCATGTCAAATTTTGAGAACAATTAGGTCTTCAAATCTTGGATAATTTCTTTGTCATCCATATACAAGACCAAATAAAAAACATGGTCACCAATTAATTTAAAATACACACAGTGACCCTCTTTGCTTCTGGTGAAGCGAAGTCCTCGTATATAGGTATCAAATTTATGATACCACATCCTTGGTGATTGTTTTAACCCATACAGAGACTTTGTAAACCTGCATGCCAGCTCTTTCTTACCCTTCACCGTAAAGCCTTCAGGTTGCTTAATGTAGATATCCTCTTCTAGATCCCCGTGAAGAAATGTTGTCTTCACATCCATCTTTTCTACCTCAAAATCAAATGCAACAACAACAAATAAAAGTAAACTAATAGAAGTAACCTTGGCAACAAGAGAAAAATATCACCAAAATCGATTCCCGGCACGTGGGAATAACCTTTAGCTACCAACCGAGCTTTGTATTTCTCCACCTTGCCTTCTACATTCGTCTTCTTAAACGCCCATTTTCTCCCGATGGGCTTCCTTCCATACAACAAATCCACTAGATCCCATGCCTCATTTTTGTGCAAGGATGCCATTTCATCAACCATGGCCTCCTTCCAGAGTTTTCCATCCTCTGAATCCACTGCCTCCCTGACATTTTTGGGATCATCATCAGTGATAGTTAAAGCAAAATTTTGAACATAAATTAGATGGATTATACCTTTCTGGCTTCCTTCATTCCCGAACTGATCTTCTTACAACTGAAGTTTGTGGTTCTTCCTCTTCTGAATCTTGTTCTATTGTAGAGTCTGATTCATCCTCCTTTAGCTAAAACTCTATCTTCTCAGGTTCCTTTGGTAGGAATTCATGTTTAACAACATATTTCACCTCTCTAAACACCACATCTCGATTGTACACAACCTTCCTTGTTTCTGGGTTCCAAAGCTTGTAACCTTTTAAACCATTCTTATACCCAATAAAGATGCACCTTTTTCAGATTTATTATCAAACTTGGTCCTTTTCTCCTTTGGAACATGTACATATGCATCACATCCAAATACCCTCATATGTGAAAGAGAGGGTTTCTTACCAGTCCATACCTCATGTGGAGTCTTATCCTCCAACACTGATGAAGGCGATCTGTTAACCATGTAACATGTAGTCTCCACTGCCTCTGCCTAGAATTCTTGTCCTAACTCGGTACCAATGAGCATGCATTTTCAATCATCGTTCTATTCATTATTTTTGCAACTCTGTTTTGTTGAGGTGTGTGTGGAGTAGTCATTTGTCTTGCTATACCAAACTTCTTACAAAATTCTTCAAATTCCTTCTTGCATAACTCTCCACCATTATCTATCCTCAACACCTTTATCTTCTTCTCTGTCTAGTTTTCCACCAGAGCCTTAAATTCTTTAAATCTGTCAAAGAATTCAGATTTCTTCCTTAAGAAATATATCCATGTATTCCTTGAGAAGTCATCTATGAATGAAACATAGTACACAGAATTTCCCAGCAACGGAACCGACATAGGTCCAAACACATCACTGTGCACAAGCTCTTATATCTTGTTCGCCCTCTTAGCAGCAGAAGGAAAACTCACCCGATTCTGCTTCCCATATGCACAATGTTCGCAGAAATCGAAAGCTAGAGAGCAATTAGACATACCTTCTACCATACGATTACCATGCAGTGTCCGAAGGCCCTTCTCTCTAATATTTCCAAGCCTTTGATTCCATATTATGGTATTTTTTCCAGAGATCGCTAGGCTTTCCGCTCCACTTTCAAGAACCATATAAATTTTTCACCCATCAATAACAGTGCTATCATGAAGCTTGTACAGAGTTCCAATCTGAACTCCCCACATTAATACCAGTGCTCCCCAAACCATCCTGCAGGTATCTTTCTCGAACATTATTTTTACACCCACTTCATCCATCTTGCTTACAAAAATCAGATTTGTGGCTAATGCGGGAATATGAAGAACACCAAGGAGTGTTCTAATCCTTCCACCTTGCAGCTTCAGCTTTAATTTTACACGTCTGACAATTCTGACCTTCCTATCACCCCCTAAGAAGACATCACCACCATCATACTTCTCATACTCGCGAAACCACTCCCTAGGGGAGTGAAGTGAAAGGATGCACCTGAGTCAATCAACCATGCCTCATGATCTACATGTGTATTTGAAGAAAAAGCCAAATACACATCCCCCCTTCATCTGAGGTGGTTTTTGCCTCTGCAGAAGGAGCATTGTCAAATCCCTTTCCTTTCTCAGGAGCTTTAGATCTGTATTCCTTCTTGTAGTACCCTTTGTTTGCGCATTTCCAGCACACCTTTACATGCTTTCCTAGAGATTTAGATCTCCCACTTGAAAACTTATTTTTGTTTCTATTATGGGACCTTCCTCATACAGATAAGGCATCTCCATTCTGGCCCTCCATATTTCTTCGTCTCATTTCATCCGATAGCAAGGCTGATACTATTTCATCAAAATTCAAGGTATTTGTATTGCTACCTATTGAAATAACCAGATTGTCCCACGAATCTAGTAGAGAATGCAAAAAATCGATGCACTTATCTTCATCTGAGATTTTAATATCAACAGATGACAATTGACTTACCATATTATTGAAGGCGCTCAGATGCTCTGTCACTGAGTCTACATCCTTTATCCTCAGGTTATACAGCTTTTTCTACAGGAACAATTTATTCACTGGAGACATAGATTGGTACAAAATCCCTAAATTGACCCACAAAGTCTTTGCTATAGCTTCCCCAAATACATTCAACAATATCAAATCTGAGATACACAACCGTATTTTTCTCTTTGCTTTCTGATCCAACTTTTCACAGTCTTCATCTGACATTGTCGTTGGTTTAGTACCCAAATCTACCTCGATCCACTGATCTTTATCCACCAACAAATATTCCATCTTGAGCTTCCACAACTCAAAATTTTGAGCATTAAATTTCTCAATCTCTATCTTTCCACTGCTCGCCATCTTCTTCCATCGTAAGAATCAATCTCGCAGATCTCCCACTGAACAAGGTCTACCAGAGGCCCGAGAAAAAAACCCCTCAGTAGCAAAGACGTCCCCTTGAAGCTGAAACAACTCTGATACCAAATGTAGGTTTTAACCATGTACATAAATTATCTGTAAACGAATTCTTAAAGACAGAAAATAAACAATAGCGAGAGCATAAAACATAAAACATATATACATAGGGATTTTCCCTTGGATCCCAAATTGGGACTACCAACTTGATTTTTCATTATATTCCTTTTAGTGTTACAACACATATACATACATGCTGAAGCATTCATAAACCCCAATCCATTAACCTTGGATTAGAACATAACCATAGTTCCCTTGACCAGATCTACAAAATACTAGGGGCCGAAAACCATCATGCCCCAAAACCATGTACAAATCCAAGCACAAAACCATAGGCGTGTCCACCCACCGAAAAATAAGGAAAAAAAAATCTCAGAGCACTGCCTCGGACCCCGCGGAGGGGGCTACTTGCCCCCTGCGAACCCTTGGATAGGGGGGGCAATACTATGACCCCCCATGCATGCGACTAATCATGGAAAGAATATAACACATCTTTTAATCATAATCTTAGCTGACTTCGAGGAGCACTTTGACAAGGTCTTGAGGCATACTGTTTACATCAATAATTTGTTTTTACAAGTGTAACAACACTTAATATACATGACTTCTAAATTACATATTTATGAAAAGATGAAAAATCCATAAAGACATCAAGTTGAAGTCTTTGACCTATAATAAAAACTCCTTGCTCATGAAACTCGTGAGACAAGCATTACAAAATACATTTTATTATCTATGTCTTCTTCATTACATAAATTCATAATTACAATTCATTATGGAGACTGAACCTAGTTACACTTTTCAACATATATCCTTATGTTTCTTTCTTAATTTTTAAAATAAAGGGAGAGATTACAAAGAAAACTTGGTCTAAGAAACTTTCCAAACCTATTTGGAATAAGCATCAGGCCTTCCCATTTGAATCAGAGCAACCATTAACCATGAATTTTATCCTTGTATTCTCCATCCTTGCATGGATGTTGGTTCTTAGATTTGTCTTGAATGTCTCAAGTTGGATAATCAAAGAGTTTAGTTTCAAATTATAGTGCTGGTGAATTATCCCAATCACTAGTGTGAACGTTGTGATGGAAAGGTTTTGGTTTACATTATTTCAGTGCAACTTTATTATGATAGTCATACAAGATCCATATTAGATAACCACAGGTTGGCAGTGGTTTATGGCATTTTCCTATGGCTTGAGCATATTGATAGAAATGAAAAATAAAAATAAAAAGTTGCGGTAGTGGTCTTTTTTGGGTTTGTTTCTCCTCCCGTGAATGCCCAAGGGCTCTTGTTCTTTTCTATAGAATCCATGTGGCCTTTCATTTCTATATAAATGTTATGTTCTCATTAAATCCTATGCATATCATCGAGCTCATAAAGCTAGGCCGATGAACATAGTGCCGAGGAATTATAAAAAAAGATTGGTTAATACTAGTCTTGGAAAAAATCGGGTTCAATTTAATTCTATTCAAGTTGATTTGGGGTAAACAAACTAATTTGGGCATGTGTTCCCTCATTTTTATGCCCCCAATCCTAATATTAAATGTTGTATGGGCATTGGATGGGATCTAGTTGGTGTGGTTACAAAGCTAAATGTCTCCTCCTTTGCATGCTTTTGAATTGATTATGTATGGATGAATCTGAACATCATCATAATTCTTAGAAACACAAGTCGAAGTGTGTTCTTTGCAAAAAAGACAAACCCTATAATTAGTGCATTAGTTAACTTTTTGAAGAATGTAACTAAGAAGCGATATACAATTTTGGAGTTCCATCTTGTTGGTCAATAACTTGTTCAGCCTTTGGACCCTATTCGAGACCCTACTACATAAGGAATTGAATCTATTTTGATTTATTGGATTGAAGAAAACTACAACAATGGTGATAGGGAAATGGATAAGTCAATTTAAATGAATTTAATTAAAGAAGTAAAATGATGTAAATGTAGAGCTCTCATTATGAACCTATCTGAGAGGTGGATGCAACCCAAAAGGATATCTTTACTCTTGAGCAAAAGAAAAATGAACGAGCAACCATGAACAATGAAATTGATGAAATCCACACTTCCGAGAATCATGCAAGTTATGAAGACGACAAGATGGATGCTTTCCTTCATGAAATTTTAGAGTTAAAGGAGAAACTCAAGCAATGGACCTATATCATTAGTAAGTCAAATAGCACACGCTTTTTGTCACACACTACATGTCAAAACCTAAATGAACCACCCTAAGATGGAAATGGATTAAGTGACTTCAAGGATTATGCTATCACACAGTAGGTAAATGTTCTTCAAATGGAGCTTTTGGAGGGGTAATTTTGTAAGATATATACTTGCAAAAACCCAAATTTTGTTGCACAATGACACATTTTAGATTATTTCTTGAGAATAAAACATAATTATAAAAATTAAAATTAATAGGGCCACTTTGAACCACCTTGGCTAGTTGTAAGGTTACTTGATGGCCACATTGGGTGGCGTGAACTAGCGGTAAGGTTATTTGGAATGTATTCAGTGAACCATTTAGACTAGTTGTAAGTAAATTTGAAATGTAACAAATGAAATCCAAAATATTTATTGTATTTGGGTACATAAATATTGGAGATGATCCTTGCCATTGCAAAGAACTATTCTAAATGATCTTCCTCCATTGTATGTTGTGATAATAACCCATACATGCAAAGTGGGTGATGATGGGAGAGTTGATTAACATGTGTTGAATTAAATATGGCCATAAAAAGAAGATGATGGATTTATGTTCTACTATATGTTATAAATTAATGGTGATGGGCCTTGCATGGTTCCTGTCAGAAATGACACTTCTCTTAATCTCTTCTTTAGGCGATAGATTGATCATAATTTAATTCGTTAAACATAAAACACCATTTTGTTGGTTTGTAAGTCTACCGCAATATTACTTTTCGTTCTTAAGTGGTACCATTTCATTTGAAAATTGCTCCTTAAAGTAGACCTTATATTTCTCAATATTTTTTTTCTAATTTAAGATACTTCAGTTTGTGAGAATAGAAATGATACTTCCCATGATTGGTCTTGATTGAAGATTCTTATCAATTCAAAAAAAATGAAATGTATTTTTAAATAGCTCTATATACTTGCAAAAAACCTCTACTTTGTTGCACAATGGCAGTATTTAGATGATAGCTTTGTATATCTCTAATCAAGGGACAATGGATAAAAAAAATAAAATAGTCACTACATTTTGTTATTTTTTAATGTACAAAGTAGCATGTAAAATGAATTTAATAATAATAATAAAAGTATGGATCAAATTATAGATGTTCACATTTGTAAAATAGTTAAAATAGAAATGTACTTTAAAATATATGGTTATAAGTCAAATGAATTTTAAAATGCAACTCCAATTTTTTTTTTTATTAAACATCAAAAGTTTATGGAGTAAAAGGGAAAATAAGAACAGGCATATATAAATTCAAAATTGTACAAATAACTCCTATTACAGATGTTTATATTTTGGGAAACAATAAATATTGAAACATAATTCTAAAATTCATTTTTATTAAACACAAATGGATATATATATAATAAGATTAATTAAAGAAATGTATATGCATCAAATTATAGATTTTCATTATGAATCAGTAAATTTTGAAATGCAATTCTAATTTTTTTCTTTTTTATTAAAGGAGGAAATTTTAAAATATTAAGTGGAAAATAATAACAAAACATCAATCTATAAATTCAAAGTTGTACATGTAACTGATGTCCATATTTGAAAAATAATAAAATGCAATTTCAGAATTTGTCTTTATTGAATATTAAAATCTTAAAATGTAATGTGGATAATGAATTTAATTAAAAAACTTGATTGTGCATTCATGTAGAGATATCAAAAGTAATAAAATTTTGATTTTTTTTTTTTTAAGAATTTTTTTAAAACGTAGAGTCTAATAAGCACACAATAATATAAATATAAAGAGAGTTTTACATAAATTTTGAAATGCAATTTTAAAATGCATTTTTTTATTATTAAAACTTAAGGCCTAACAAGCACATAATAATATAAATATAAATTGAGAGTTGTACATACAAATCAAATTATAGTTGTCCATACTGCTGAAACATAAAATTTTGAAATGTATTTGTGAAACAATAAATTTTGAAATTATTTGCATTAAATATTAAAATTTAAGATGTCAAGAAGAGAATAAAATTTGTAGATAATAAATTTAATTAAAAAAATTGATTATGCATTCAATTATAGATGGTAGGTTTTGAAATGCAATTCTAAAATTTATTATTTTAAAATGTATAATCTCAAAGTTGCACATATAATTCAAATGATAGACATTCATATTTGTGAAGAAGTGAATTTTGAATATATTTGTGAAATAGTAATTTTTGAAATGCAATTCCAAAATTGATCTCGGCAAACATAAAAATCTCATAATATGAAAGTGAGAATTTTTTTTAAAATCTAAAGTAGATAAAGAATATGATTAGAAGAATTGACTATGTATTCAAATTATAGACGCCCAAGAAATTTACAATTAAATAATAGGTTTTGAAATGCAATTCTAAAAGTAGTCATTTTAAAATGTATAAACTCAAAGTTGCACATATAACTCAAATTATAGACATTCATATTTGTGAACCAATGAACTTTGAAATAAATTTGTGAAATAGTAATTTTTGAAATGCAATTCTAAAATTTATAGTGCTAAACATAAAAATTTCATAATATAAAGGTAAGAAAACAATTTAAAATGTAAAGTAGATAAAGAATACAATTAGAAGAATTTCCTATATATTCAAATTATAGATGTCCAATAAATCTTCAAATGCAATTCAAGAAAGACATTTATTAAGCATATATATCTTTTTAAATGTAGTGTGGAAAAGAACATAAGAATATAAAAATATAAATTCAAAGTTCATGTGTATAATTATGAGATAATAAATTTTGAAAATTTATCTTAATTATAAATATAAATTTTGAAATATGAAATAAAGAACAAAAATAATTAAAAAATGGGATTAAAAAAAACATTTATTATAGAGTTGATTGATACAAATTATAATAAACAAATTCAACACAATATAAATTTTATATTTATTGTATACATTCAAATGAAAAATCCCATATAACACAAACTTAATATAAATATATTAATTCAAATTATTTTAATGAAATTTTAGCATATCATTTTTATTGAAATTCAAAATTCAATGATTATGATTGTGTGTAACCAATATACACACAAACACTACACATCACAACACAAAACAACACATTACAACACAACACACTAACAACACAACATAGATATACAAATTTAAAATTATAGATATAAATATTAAATGTTGATGTTTGTGAAATAATAAATTTTGAAGATTATGTCCATGTTTATGAAATGATATATTTTGAAATGTGTTTGTATAAATATTAGATGTTGATGGGTATGAAATAATAAAGTTTGATGTGTGTTTCTTTTATGAAAATAGTATGTTTTGAAATGTGTTTGTAAAATTTAATAGTATGTTTTGGAATGTAGTTGTAAAATTTGTAGAATGTGGATGAGAAATTATTATTATTATTACACTAGAATATAGATGACAAATTATTATTATTATTATTATTGAACAATATTTTAAAATAAAAAATATGAAATAATATAATTAAAAAAGGCACTCCAAAAAGTACCTGTAAAGACTATTTTTGAAGGTAAACAATAATAAAACCATAATCAAAAGAGACGACACTCCTCCAAGATAGCTTTGGCCATGGCTATCCTTGAAGGTTGTGAGAAGAGATGAGCCCCTTCCCAAAAAAATCAAATTATATTAATATCTAATTTTTGGTATGTCTATGATTACAATTACAAAACTGTTACTACATTCATCCTTGTTGTAGAAGATTGGGAAAAGCTGTGATGCTCATACATTCCTTATAGTACTTTTTGTCAACTAAAATCTTCAAGCCATTTTCTTCCATCTCGAAAGACTTGCCAGGTACCTATTTCATATTTGAAAAAAAAACATTAAATTATATTAATAAATTTGTTTTCAAATAATAATTAACTAAAAAAAATTAAATATGAAATCACAATAAATATAAGTGTAAGACATTATGAACAATAAGTAATATTATGAACGCATCATTTTTATTTTCATTTCAATTTAATTGTAATCATTTTCATTTTTATTCTACACTATGCTATCAAACCCCAAGACTCTAACTGATTGTTCCCACTACACTCTATGCTGTCAACAACCACATGTTTTCATCCAAACTGATTACTCTGACTATACTATGCTATAAAAAACCAGGCCTCTAACGGATTGCTCCGACTACCAAGGCCTCTGACTCATTTATTCTTATGCTGTTGAAACATTTATTCTTATGCTGTTGAAACAGCTGTTGGAGAATTACATGATTGAAGAAACGAAAATTAAAAATTAGTTGAATCAATATTTGGAGAATTACATGATTGAAGAAACGAAAATTAAAAATTAGTTGAATCAATATTTAAAAAACAAATGGAAATATTGATTCAACAACAACCCATCGGTGAATGGAATAGAGAACGCAAAGGAGCTTCGGATTCACTGTAAAATGCGATATTCGAATGGAGGGTTTTTGTATTTTCCGAAGTTTTTGTATGATATGCGATATTCACTGTAAAATGCGATATTCGAAGCTTGAAAGTCAAAAAAATGTGAACAAGTGAGAAGCTTGAAAGTCAAAAAAATGCCGAGTAGATAGAAATGCATGCGATTACATAAACACAAGTTACAGAAAACTGTGTATGGATCCCACGGCAAAATATACAAAATAAAAAGCGTGGAAGGCGTCCAGGGTTAATCATATTTGGAAGGTGAATGCATGGAAGGCGTTAATCATGTTCAAACCCGATTTTCCTTCACGGCAAACCCTTGATATGAATGGAGTTCAGAGGCTCTCTCCCGGAACAGATCCGAGGCCGATGGCCGATGGGTTTGGTTAATATAAATTAGGTTTCAATTTTAAAAACATAGAAGCTGAGAGAGCCAGGGGATAATGGGTTAATGAATTATTCGGTGAGGAATATGAATCAAGAACGGAGGGTTTGGGTTGCATGATGAAGTCTACTAGCAATAGGAATACCCTTCAGAAGTGTCTAGAGCCAACATGAGCTTTCAAGAATAAAAAACCACTGCAATCAAACAATATTTGCAGGTTCGTGCAATGGAGAATCGTGTGAGCCCAGATAAAAAAAAATGTCTTTGGAAATTACTTAAGGAATGGTGAGGTTGATGTTGTTTTAAATGCTCTAGATAATGTCAATGTCGGGCTGCATGTAGATTCAAAGTGTGTTTACTTCATGAAGTCATTGAATACATTGATGAAAATGTAAACGTATTTAAACATTTTTCAATTGGTTCTCGTGCAGTGTTGAATCCCATGGCAACTATGTTTGGTGCAATAGTTGGGTAGGAAGTTGTGAAAGCCTATTATGGCAAGTTTCATCCATTTTTGCAGATTTTATTTCTCTGGCACACTACTTAGTACCCTTTTTATGTATTTCTCTTAAATATAAATAGAATTGTACCCTTTTATATAGGAATGGTAGGGAAAGGCAACAAATCATTCAATTATTTATTGTCTAATAATAATTTATATATTCATACCTATTCATTTCTTCTATTTTGATTCATTGGAATCTATTCTTGTAGAACCCCTTGGGCTAGAGGATTTGATGCCTTAGAATAACCGTTAGGATGCCCAAATTTTTGTATTTGGACCAGAGGTGTAGAAAAAGTTGGAAGATTTGAAATTATTTCTTGTGGGGTCTAGTGCTCTCGGATGTGAGCTACTAAAGAACTTAGCCCTCATGGGAGCCTCCCGTGGGAGCCCGGGAAAGCTGACTATAATAGATGATGATGTTATTGAGAAGAGCGATCTTAGTACACAATTCTTTTTCGGGATAGGAATATTGGGAAGGAAAAGTCAAGATGGCAACATCAACAACCATGGCAATCAACCTGCATTTATAGGTTCAAGCAATGGAGAACAGTGTGAGCTCATATACCAAAAATTTCTTTGTTGATTCATTCTAGAATGGTGATATTGATGTTGTTTTAAATGCTCTGGACAATGTCAATGCCACGTTATATGTAGATTCAAGGTGTCTTTAATTCTAGAATCTATTGCTAGAGTCTGGAACACTATGAACCAAGTGAAACACCCAAAATTTGGTTATCCCTCACTTGACTGAGAACTACGTTGAAGGGTTTTTTTTTCATGGATACTGGACTAGGCTGGTCATAGTATTCACTGTAAAAAGTCTGTGAAAGCGAACGGAATCGTATCGGCTCTTATGAATCAACGGAAGATGTAGAGGCATGCCTACTCTTGGAGTATTCATTTGATAGCCACGAAGCGGCAGGATCTCATGATGGGGAGGATCCATTACTCTGTTTGATTTCACCTTTAAGCTATAAAAGGCTGGAGGTGAAAGAAAGAAAGAAAAAAAACAGTTTATGTATTATAATTTTCCTGTAATAAACGTATTCAGATAGAATCGTCAAGTTCGTGCTAATGTATTGCTCTATTGATTAATGAAGAAATTGGCATTTCCAGTATAAACAACTTCTGAGTATTCCTTAGCAGAAGGCTTCTAGAGGCTTCGGGCCCAGCCCTGGGAGTTCTCCTGCTATTCTGTGCTATACGTTTATTTACGGAACTTGCATTTTCAATTATCGTTTGCGTTTCAAACATTATCATTCAATTGGTTAATTACAGGCGTGATATGTTATGACTTCCTTTTCACTAGATTAGATTTATCATTCATGTCATTTTATTAGGAGTTGACGCTTTTACATTCATTAGACTAGTTTCAGCGCGGTTTCTGTTCAATTATGCATACATTTATTTCTTGAGTCTTTATATAATAAATGTGAACATTTGGTTCGATTTTTAATTTCGAATGATGTTATTAGTTGATTAATAGAGAATTCCATTGAAAAATCTAGAATAATTGATTGTTGTTCAATTCATTAGGATTGATGTTCAATTCATTAAGATAGTTGTTCAATTCATTAAAGCGTGTTGTTCAATTGCAATCTATTCCTTATTCAGCCTTGAGTGGTTATTTTTGCATAATATTAGAACAAAATTTGCTCCTTTGATTGATTTTCAGTATTTCATAGTTCCCTTTCAAGTTGGTTTGATTGAACTTAGAGAATTAGACAATCTTTCTTACAACAATATAGAGTAGTTAACCTCCGATGTCACTTGCATATATTTTTCTTACACTCTTGAAATAACAAGACTTGCCCTGGGTTGATAATTAATGTAAAGCATTAAGGTTACCCTTAAAACAATCAACTTTTTTACCCAACATTTTGGCGTTGTTGCCGCAGAGAGTGTTTAAGAGTGATGTATTTTATTTCTTTTTCCTTTTGCTGTGAAATAATTGGGTATTGAAAACGAGAGGTAAGAATCTGCGTACTAGCAAGAAAAACACTTTATCTCTAGCTCACTTCTGATCAATTGTGCAGAGGTTAATAGGATAGGTGTTTTTGTTTTTTATGACTAGGAAGAAAAAGATAGAGTTAGATCAAAACCCCGCACTTAAATCCAAAAAACCCAAGGGATTGGTGGTCCTTGGCAGAACAACATATATAGACGAAATCATTAAGAAGGTTGAATCCCAGGCATATATAGGACCCAGAACCATTCCTACACAGAGTCCTACTATAGTCCCTCAGGCAACAGCCTCACTATCTGCGGACTATGCTGAGATTCATAGTGAAACAGAAGGGTCTGAACAAAGCCTTCAGACTATAGAGAACTTAAGTCCCAACCCTTCGAGAGAGGGAAATTCTTGCAATTTGCAGGAAGGAGAGGGAGAAACCAACAATGTAGTACATGTAAAAACTCTAGAGCCTGGATCCCTTGAGAGAGAGGTTGAGACAGAGACACCCATTATTCCAGATCGAGGAAGTGCTGAAAGGCCTCCTCCAAATCCACTCCCTAATTCCACTCAAATTATCCCCCCAGATCAAGAAATCCCTGAATATTATTGACACATCTTTAATTAGATGGTAAACAACCAAAACTAGAGACAGACATCAACATTGGAGTATCCCATTGTTGATCTGGCCACAAATGCCCCTATGAAAGCTATTCCATTACAAAACATCCCCACCTTCCATGGGATGACCTCGGAAGATCCGGATGCATTTTTATTTGAATTTGATGTCTTATGTAGGGGATATGACTACACCACTGACCCTTAGAAACTGAAACTATTTCCCTCTACTTTGAAGGGTCCAAAATTACGATGGTTTATGGGGCTCGGTGGAGGAACCATTAATAGTTGGGATCAGATGAAAAAATATTTTCCTAACAAATATCAATACTATTACCGGACTTGAGAACTAAAAGATGAAATCTTCCATATGTCTGCAAAAGACAATGAGACATTAGAAGAATATGTTGAAAGATTTAAATATAATTTGTAAAGATCTCCATACTACACTATCTAAAGATATTTTAAAAGCAATAATGATTAAAGGAATGAAAGAAGAAAGGGTCGAAACACTTAATATAATGGGAAAATGGGACATCTATCAAGAAGAATATGATGACATTATTGCATTGTGAATTAGGTGTTCTCGAGGTAGTATGTGAAGCAGGCCAACTGGATGGGATTCAGTTACAAGGAATTATAAGCAGTCAAGTGGCAATGTGACCAGAGCAGAATTCGGTAATCTTTTAGAGGATTTTAAAACTGATATCTTAGGCACCCTCACAATGCAGCTAGATGTCCTACAAGCCAAGCAGAAGCAAGCTTTAGTAGAACAGAACTTGTTTTTTTTTCTACCCACGCTGTCGGAAGAAGCACAACCAGCGGGAGTGTCCATTAGACATGGTCTAGACATGTGCTATTTGTACCAAGGACCAAGCCACTGACCATTTCCCTTCACTCCCAGGGTTGAAAGCGGTTTTAAAGAGGAAAAAGAAGAAACAGAACCAGTGTATCTAATGAATCAACATCGGTAGTGGCAAGCACGACCACTTATGCCACAAGACTCATCTCAGTTCTTTTCTCCTCCAAAATTTAATCAACAGAACCCTGGAACAACATGGCAAGTCCAATCACCTTTTTATGTCTGGTCATCCCAATCATTTTCCATGCCTCCTTGGCCAACATAATCCCCTTCAGGTAATACTTGGTCAAGTTTTCATTTTTCTCCCCCTTACTGGCAAAACAATCCATATAAGTCCCAATGGCTTGCCTCCACTTGACAGAATACAAATTGGTCTCAAAACTAGCAGTGACCCCTAGGAATGACCAATTTACCTATGTGAAAAGGGGCTCAGAATCAACCCACATTACCAGCTCCATACCCAATCCAACACAATCCTTAGCCTATTATGAATTCTCAACTGCCAGCTCAACCCATTCTTAATCCCAATAACAGATCGTTTTAGCTAATCCAGATTGTTGAGAACCCAAACCCCAAAACTGAACAGAAGCAATGAAATGAAATTAGGCTGAGATCAGGGCATATTATTTCACCTGAAGAAGATACGGCCCTTCCACAACTTGAGTCTGAAATTCCAAAAGTACCTAAACAATCAACTGTTACAGAAACATAGATAGAACAGGGGAGGGACACAGTTGACCAAAAAGACCCTGAAAACTTTGTTATTTCATCTCCTCCATTCCCTGAGAGATTAACACTACCTAAACCAGTAGTCTCTTCCGATTTTGATCTCCTAGGAGAATTAAAAAATATTTGCATTAAAATTCCTCTCCTACAGGCTATACAAGACATTCCTATCTATGCCAAAACAATTATAAAATTGTGGTAAAAAACAAGTGAGGAAAGAAAAGACTGTACCAACTGTTCATGCAGTGGGAGCACTATCAGACTTACTCTTGGGTAAAAAAACACCAATAAAATACAAGGATCCAGGAAACCTCATAGTCACAATACAAATCTTTGGCCTCCTTTTCAAACGCATTAGTTTATTTGGGGGAGGCCATTAACATCTTAACTACAGAAACCTGCGAAAAGTTAGGGATAAAAGCCTTGGAACCCACATCGAAAATGCTAGAACTTGCTGACAGATCTGTTATCAAACCAGAAGGTACATCATAGGACATCTTGGTTTCTGTGGAATCATGGGAGTACCCAACATAATTTTTAGTTATTAACCCAAAAAGTAGGTTAGATGGGCATCCCCTGATATTGGGACGACCTTGGTTAGCAACGATTGATGCTTACATATGTTGTTGAACAGGCAACATGACCATTGCTAGAGGATATGCCATAAATAATATTGCCATATATCCGTCTGCCAAACCAATTCTTCCCACTGTAAATATTCACAAACAACCACATACATACTGGGAACAAAACATTTGTTCAACACTGAAAATAGTTGAAGAACTCGAATTCAAAGATCAAACTAAAGATGATGTAATAAATAACTTCATGAACCAACCATATACTTCAGAAAATTTAAAGTTCCAAATGTTAAAAGCAGTTCTTGATAACGAAGCACAGGAGGACCCCTTAGCAGACATTGATGACTAGCACATACCCACGACTACTGTTCGCAACAGCATGCCAATTGAAATTGAGCTAGGAAAAAGTTTAAAATATCAATGGCAGTCTGGATAGTAACCAACAACAAAATCTTGTTAAAATTTTACAAAAATATAAGGGAGCCTTTGCTTGGGACTACCTAGACATGAAGGGTATAGATCCTAAACTATGCACACATCACATTTATACTGAAAAGGATGCTCAGATTATTCGGAAACCTCAGCGGAGGTTAATGATCCAGGTGGATATTGGTGGCCACCTGCCTATTCCACTTGGGCCCCCACCATTGTCTCTTTCAGTTCTTTAGTTTCGGCATAACTTACTATTTTTAGCAGTTTTTCGGGTCCTAAACTTCCGGAGCTGTTTTGAGGCCCTAAACAACGTTTTTTGAGCATCGCGCCTCCAGCGAATATCATTCTGTTTCCATTTCGAAATGATATTCATGGTGAAAGTTGTAGTCCTCGGATAGAGCTTTCTAATGATGTATCATGTGCGTCAAACGAAGATAGTATGCCAAAGTTACGTCCCTGGGAAGTTGAAACACCAATTTACCCAAACGGGGCCCATAGTTTTGGCGCTTCATCTCCTAGGGTTAGGTTTTTGGATGTTTATGGTTCTCCATTGTTTCTCAATAATAAATAGGCCCTCGAGCCTCATTGTAACTCAGTTCAAAGGCCTGTAGCCGCCACATCTCTTCTCAGAGATAGCTACCAGTGCCCTAACTAGTTTTATTTCCATTATGTCTGTAAGCAAATTTCAGTTCTTTGATATTAATGAAATGAAGCGTTATTTCTGCTGCATCTCTGTATTTATGGTTGTATGTTTATTCTGTTGCGTTCTTGCATAAATCCGGATCAGTTAACCAGCATCTAAAAGACATTGTAAAAGATGAATTACAAAAGCCACTAGATGTAAACTTCATTTATCCTATTTCATACAGCAAATGGGTCTCTCCTCTAGTAGTCGTTCCTACGAAGAATGGAAAGTGGCGAATCTGTGTGGATTACAGAGAACTGAATAAAGCAACACAAAAATACCACTTCCCCCTCCCTTTTATTGATCAGGTCCTTTATACATTGGCGGGAAAGCGGTTCTTCTATTTTCTTGATGGTTTCAATGGTTACAATCAAATCCAGATAGCCCCCAAAGACCAAGATAAACCGACCTTTACCTATCCCTACGGTACATTAGGCAATAGGGTATTTCCGTTCAGACTATGAAATGCCCCAGCAACATTTCAAAGGGCCATACTCAACATTTTTAATGATTTAATAAATGAAGGGCTTGAGGTTTACATGGATGAATTTACTCCATATGGAGATGACTTTGATCAGGCACTGCAAACACTAGAAAAAGTATTGGAACAATGTATTTCTACCAGATTGTGTTTGAGCAATGAAAAGTATCACATGATGATGATTGAAGGAGTGATCCTAGGAAACTACATCTCTGCAGCTGGAATATAGGTAGATCTGGAAAAGGTAAAGGTAATTATTTTATTAGCCACACCTTGTACTCAGACAGAGGTACGTAGTTTCCTTGGATATGCAGGGTACTACCGTAGGTTTATAAATAATTTCTCACAAATTTTTGGACCCTTGTATGCATTAACTGGAAATGTTGAATTCCATTGGTCTAACAAATGTGATACTGATTTTTCAGATTTGAAGAAACAAGTCTTGACTGCACCAGTCTTACGCGGCCCCAATTGGGAGCTACCTTTTCATATTTCCTCAGATGCATCTGACATAGTGATAGGGGTAGTTCTAGGTCAAGAAGAGGACAAGAAGCCCTACACTATTTACTATATCAGCAAGAATCTCACTCCTACCAAATTAAACTATACATTGACCGAAAACAAGTTCTTGGCTGTCATTTATGCTATTAACAAATTTAGACATTATATAACTGGCTATCAAGTATTCCTATATACCGATCACTCTGCCATTAGATACTTAGCTAATAAACCTATTACAAATGGAAGAGAGACTCGTTGGTTTTTTCTTTTACATGAGTTTGATATAACTATCAAAGACCGTCTAGGAAAGGAGAACATAGTTGTAGATTTCCTTTCTAGAGTTCCAAAGTCAAATGACCCACTAGCGATGGATGATCAGTTCCCTAATGAGAATTTGTTCACTGTAGAAGTAAAAACACCATGGTACGCAGATGTAGCGAATTATATTTCAGTAGGAAAGTTGCCAAGACACTTGACATCTAAGGAACAAAAGATGATTGTTCAGCACAGTGCTAGATTCTCCTGGATCCGTGGATATCTTTTCGATACAGGAGCTGATATGCATATACGCAGATGCATCCGAGAAGATGAGATTTATGACATCGTAAGGGCCTGTCATGATGAACCATGTGGTGGCCATTTTTCAGATCGCAGGACGGGGCACAAAGTATTACAAATGGGCTACTATTGGCCTACAATTTTTAAAGATGCCAAGAAATATGTCCAATCCTTCGATAGTTGCCAAAGAATGGGCCAACCTGGCCAGACTGACGAGATGTCATTGCAACCACAATTGGTAGTAGACCATTTCGAACAGTGGGCATTTGATTTTTTTGGACCATTCAACCTGCCATCGAGTTATAAGACCTACATACTGGTTTCCGCAGATTATGTAACGAAGTGGGTAGAAAGAGTGGCATTATCGAGAGCTACAGAAGAATCTGTGATCAATTTTATTTTTGAGCTATTTGTGCAGTATAGCTTACCTAGGGAAGTGATAACTGATGGAGGGGCACAGTTTGTGGGAAATAAAATCATGGCCACTCTAAATAACCACCATGTCACACATAGAGTCACCTCTCCCTACCACCCGCAGGCGAATGGGTAGGTCGAAAGCACCAATAAAGTCCTTGAGGCAATTCTCACTAAAACAGTCTCAACACATCATTGGGATTGGGCTACTAGACTGCCAGAGGCCTTGTGGGCTTATCGCACAACATGGCGAAACACCAATGGATATTCTTAGTACCATCTGGTATTTGGAAGGGAACTAATTTTTCCTATTGAATTTGAAATAAAGAATCTGAGAACAACCCAGGAAGTGGGGATGGATTTGACGAAGGCCCAAGTTAGAAGACTCCAACAAATAAATGAATTGGATGAAGCACAGATACTTGCTCTACAATGCACTGTAATTATTCAACAAAAACGAGTTAAGTGACATGAGAACCTCATCAAAAAGAGGACATTCCAGAAAGGATATTGGGCACTCCTCTACGACTCCAGATTCCAAGACTTCCTGGGTAAGTTACAAACAAGGTGGCTCGAGCCATATGAAATTCAAGAAGTGCACAACAATGGTACCATTACCTTGACCACCATAGATGGATCTGGCTCCGCCTTTCGAGTCAATCGACACCAGGTGCGCCTTGTTAGTCATCAGTATTTTTCACTTGTTGGTGATGAATAGTTGTAACAGCCAAGTTTTCTAGCAGGTGATCTAAAAATTGTTAAATTTGCCAGCTGGAAAACACCCATAAACTTTTTTTTCCCTCTTAACTTTCAGTCCGCCCATGACAAGATGAAGCCTCATTATCAAGTCCTATCTAGCCTCAACCATACTGGTTTGCCCATCAGCTCCAAAGAAACAATCCAAATCTGTCCGAAAAAGTTTCCCTTAAGTTAGGAAGTGGCGCTTTAGGCATTCCTCCCTTGGCAAACCACTCTAAAGCCAAAGAACCTCTACCTGCTATAGACCAGTCATAACAGACCTTCCCATTTTGAAAATAAAGTTGGTTACAGCCCTAGGTCACTCTACTAATAAACCCTCAAGTCTTAGCTATACATGTACCATAGGTCAAAATGATTTTAGGGGGTTTTACAGTGTTTTCATGAATCTTTCAAGAACAAAAGTAGGCCAGCATTCCCAGGAGACAGTTTTTGGTTCCACATGAGAAGACAACTGCTTCAAAATGTGATTTTGAGCCTAGGATGCAGCTACAAAGCAGAGATTTTTTCATTAAGCTCTTGCGATCACAGTCAAGGCATGACAGGACAGTGAAAGGAAAAATAACACTGTCAAAAGGCTGATTATATGACATGATTGAAAAACTCCTTCATCTATAAGCAGAGGGTTTGAAGACTGAAGAACCTCCTTCATTTCATAAGTAGAGGGTTGAAAATTAAGAGCACCTCCTTCATCTATAAGCATAGGGCCAGTGCAGTAGTTGACTTTGGGGTTTTCACTGATTGAGAGACAAATGGTAAGAACAGTAGGAGACAGTTGAAAGCTTTTGAAAAGAGCCATCAGGTCAAAAGAAAAGGGAAAACATGAGTACTATAAATATCAAAGAGGCTGGCTTATCTCCTATCAAAGTTTGCTTTCAAAGATAGTATGGAGCCCAATTAAAAAAACTTTGCTGATGGTTGAGAGATAGGTCATGACACAGGCCAATGATGATAATTATTTTTCAAAGGGTACTGATCTTCCTGTTCATGAGGGAATGTCTTTCAAATTACTCATCATAGTAGACAAAGGAAATTTGAGTTTAGTCTTTTCCAAAAAGGGCATTACAAATAGATACACAGGTCCCAAAGGTGCAAAAAGGATTATGGCATGTTTTTCAGATTCTGGAGAAACTTTCAAAGCCAATAAGGCATGCCATTATTACAAATAAAGGCATTTTCCTTATGAAAAAGGTCAAAGGTACCTTACTACTGCATTTTGAGTAAAGGGAGAGGTTTTAAATAAGTTCCCTTTAAATGAACAGAGAATGGTAAAGCATGAGTGAATGCAATTGAATTTTTTCACCAACACTCAGAAGAGGAGCTTAAGAAACACCTAACAATTCAATCAGTTCCACAGTGAGCATTATCACCTTTAAAGCATCAAGAGCAGACACTATCAGTTTAAGGTTCAAAAGGGTGAATCTACCTCCTTACAAAATGGAAAATATGCTTCAAAAATCATTGGTCCTCACCAAATGATGATTAACCTTCAAAGTAGTCTGCTCACGGTAAAAGAAAAGATCACAAGCAAAGACCTCCAAAAAAAGTCACCCACAGTTTTTCAAAAAAGGCCCGATCGAGTTTGGGTTTGTTTTTTGTTGAGAAAATGCGAATAACAAGATTGGGGTTCCTTTTTAGTTCGCAAACCAACACCTTCTTTTCAAAAATAGGACTTACCAAATAAACCCTCACAAAGGTAATCACGAAGGGTTATTAACTTGTTCATGTTCAAAGGAGTAAAGGGACCGTTGCAAACCTCTTTAAATCTCTCAAAAAACAAGACAAACTCCCCTTTGTTGTTCACTGAATCGAGGAAAGAGTTTTGGAGTGCAATTTCTGAAATTCCAGGCACTGTGGGCGCGCGGTGCGCTGTAGAACTGCGCGGCGCATTATTTTATTTTACAAAGAAATTAATACATTGTTGCGCGGCCACTGTAGCGGCGGTCCATGATGCACGACGGTGACCCGACACCTTTCCTGTGCTTGGTCTTGGGTTGAACATGCGCGAGGCATTTCGGCAGCTCAAGCACCTCAAGCAGACCTTGAAGTTCCTCAAACCCTCAAGCACAACCCATCATCAATTTTAAAGGTATTTTATGTGCCTACTTGCTCTTTTCAAGACTGTTAAGTGATGGTGAAAAGATGAAACTCATGATATAAATCACAGTGTTGAGTATTTTAAGGAGGGTGGTGTTTTCTGTTTGAAGCTCGAAATTGTTGTGGTTTGTTTGCCCAACACTGACATGGTAAAAGTGGTGGTTTCCTATTGATGTTTAAAAACCTAACAAACTGCCCTCAAAACAAGTTGAAAGGTGGAGGCAGTGTTTAAAGGCAGGAAAAACAGAGTTTTAAAAGTGAAAACAGTGGGCCTATTTTCGAAGAACAGTGATCATTGTTAAGTGTTTTCTCATTTCAAAACAGTTTCCTCAGTGAGGTAAAAGGCAAGAAAAAAAAACAGTTTTTTCTCCTTTGTTCCATGAAGCAAATTTAGTGAGTGAAGTTATATTTTTCAGTTTGGAGGTTTTCTGTCTAAATTGTGGGTGAGGAGTGGTGAATACAAGAGCAGTGTTTTGATTAGAAGAGTGTTTGTCTGCTACAAGGGTTGTTTGTGCTCACACCAAAACACAAAGATCTTGATGACCTTACACTAACATAGAGATCACTTGACTATGTATGCATTTTGTTTGACTGTGCACTTTTCATTATAAATATTGGTTGTTTTGCATACAAAGGGAGGAAGAGCAGTGTTCTGAGAGGAGCAGAGACCTAATAGCAAAGAAAACATTTTTACACAGCTTTGAAGCAAACTTACCTTGATCAAACAGTGATTGACAAAGAAGGTAGAGTTTTGTTTGAGAACGCATTTCAAGAAATCCTTTTTGAAGCAGTTTGGTTTTGTAGAGAACATCCATAACAAGATGCCTCCCAGGCAGGATAGTAGGAGTGGATTGCATAAGAGATATGAACCTATTTCCATTGAAGAAGTGAATGCCCACCCATCAGTATTGTTCAATTTCCATGAGGTCAGGTGTTTAGATTTTTGTCAAAGGGTGCAAGAGGTGAAGAGTTTCTCTCCTTTGACACATCTTTGCGCTTTGAGGTTCCGAGACAAGCATTTCTAGTTGGCAGGCCTTGACTTCAAATTCTCCCCAGGATCCATCTCCAAGGCCACTAAAATTCCCTATATTGGTGAGAAATGGTTCAAACAAAGCCATTTGGACTCAGATGATTACAAGCCCTTTCTAAAGCCTGAGCATAGAGAGTCATGTCCTTCTGTTTTCCCTTTCTCATATCTTTTAGCCAGCTACGCCCTTCTCATGAAGATTATCATGAAGTACTTCGCTTGTGAGGGAATATTCTCCCGAATTTATGCATATCACATTCGACTGCTCATGCATTTCACTAGGGCCAGATTGCTAAATCTTCCTTTCTTCTTACACAAGAGCATTGAGAAAATGGCCTCCACTATCTAGAAGAAGCCTCCTTCACAAAAAATAGCCTGTCTCTTCCATCACTCTCTCATCAAAATCATCATTATTCATCAACTTGAAAAAAGAGAGGTCTCTTGGGATGTTTTCATCACTCATCTGGATTTCTCCACTGTCCCTCCAGTCCACACATCCCATAAATCTCCTACTTATCATCCCTCACCTTCTTCTAGCAGACCTATTCCTAAAAAGCTCAAATTTACTACAGAACAAGCAAAAGAGCCTAAAGAGGGAGAGGAGCATGATCATGATGATGAGGAAGAGGATGAAGGGCAGCAGCATGAAGAACAACAAACTCATGATGAAGGGTAGCAGCATGATGAACAATAACAAGGGGAGGAGGAAGAAAGTGTTGAACAACAACATGACAGTAATGAGGGTGAACAACAGACTCATGATGAGGGTGAACAAAAGCCCTATGATGACACACCGCAACACAGTGAGGGTGAGACAGAGAAGCATGGGCAACATGATAGTGATGAGAAAGAACAGTCAAAAGAGGACACACAACAGCCTTATGAGACAGAGTAGCAACATGAAGATGATGAACAAGGGCATGATAGTGATGAGCAAGGGCAGCCAAAAGATGATACACAGTAGCCTCCTCAGGAACAACAGCCTCTTCAAGAAGAACATCAAACTCAAAAAAAAGAGCAAGGCGACAAAGGTAAAGGGGCCATGCCCTCTTCTCCTAAAAAGGCCAAGCCCCGAATATCAAAGAAGAGAGTGCCTAGGGTTGTCACCTCAAATGTGACAAGGGCCCTCCGAAGTAAAATAAAATTGCCAAAGAAGCCCATGATTGATTTTCCTAGGAGGAAGAGCACTAGAATAGCCACCCAAAGCAAAGGGAAGGGTAAAGAGGAAGGAAGTCATGAACAGGAGAGTGCATTTGAAATCATCCAAATCTAAAGCGATGATAGTGATAATGAGGCACAGATTCTAGAAAGCCTCTTGATTCGTAGAGAAAGCCAAATTGATGCATTGAAGGATGATCTTCATAGAGCTAGGAATTTCAATCAATTTCTGCAAATCCAAAATAGGCAAATGAATGTCCATATGGCGGTTTATGAGACACGGGCGACCAAGTACAAGAAGGAGGCCTCCAAAGCCCAAGCAAGGTTGGAAGAACTCATGGGTGAGTTCGATGAAAGTGAAGGAGAGGATCAGCCTAGGAGAAAGAGGCCAAGAACCATGGGGCTTAAAAAGGCCCGTGAGAAGCAAAAAGAAGAGGAAAATGCCCTTCTCCAATCTACCCCTCTCACTGCATTTTTTGAACAGGAGATAGAGAAAAATAAGGAGGCATGGCTTGAGAGAGTCAATGACCACTTGGAAAATAAATTGGAGAAGGAAAACAGGGATTTAGACCTTCAAAGGAGAATGACGAGGCATGATAAAAAGTTAAATCAGTTTTCCCGGCGCAAGTTGAAGGCTGCTTAAGAAAAGCTCAAGGAGGCTAAAGGGAAGTGCCTGGCACGGAAAGTGAGGAAAGAAACATCAGGAATTCAGATTTTGGCCTCTGCTTCACAACATGTTGCTGAGAACCCTTGAGGGTCATGCTCACCAAATTTGGGCGATTTTCGACATATTTTGGTTTTTTGGCATTTTTGGGTTTTTGGCCAAAATTCATTGGCTTCGCCATTTCAGTTTGGTGGATCAAAAAAGGAGGAGAATGGTATCATTGGATGTCATAATTTTAGGAGCACACACTCATCGATTTTCAGGACATTTGAAGATCATTTTCTCCCCTGAAATGGCGAAAAATGCCCATTTTTTCTACACTCTGCCCGGTCTATCAGCAAACCTTATTTTTTGGTTTTTTACACACAGGACTATTTTTGGAGGACTTACAAGCATCATATTGGGAAAATTCAAGTTTCCCCAGAAAGTAGACACTCAGATCTTTCCAACGAGCTATCATGAGCCTCGTTTCGACATCGGGAAGGCTGCCAAAAGTTTCCGGAAAATCAGGGGACCTTTTGCTGATGTAATTTTTGAGTATTTTTGTAAAAATTGAACCTTTAAAAACTGCTTTTTCCTCATGTGCATTTAGCTATTTTTGCATATGAGAAGTTATGAAAAGTCAATTTATTTCCATATTTTAGCATTTTTTAGATATTTTATGAGATATTTTGTGCCATGGGCTTTGCAAAGCGTCAAGCACAAGATTAGATATTTTGGATAGGCCAATGAGAGTGCAAATTGAACTAAGAGGTTTTCCTCACTTGAGCCTATATATTCCAAAGGCTTTCATTGTAAACAAGGCTGAACTTGATGATATAAGCAATATATGGTCATATAAGCTTTGGAAGAAATACTTGTCTCATGCTTTTGGATAGTCTCTTGGATGTTCTTGGATGATGAAAGAGGATTGTTGTTGGTTTCCATGACTTGGTAGAATGGTATAGTGTCTCTCTCTTTGTTTTGTTTCCTAGTTTTCATTCATGAATCCATGTTTCTTGCTTGCTATAGAACAGTAGAGAACAAATTTGAGACATGCCCTTGGAGGCACCTCAAATTTCCTGTTTCTTCATAGTTTCCATGTTTTCTTCATCCTTAGTCACATTAAATAATTCTTGATTGCTCTTTAATAACTTAAGGATAGTGTTGCTTATTTCACTCATGGTTTTATGCATGCTAAGTATGATTTATGGTATGCCCTACTTACTCATGGCTATCCATAGCTCCATCCATGAAATTTCTCTTTGAATGATTATATTGTCATTTTTTGAACCAAGGAGGTCTTGTTCTGATCTTTCCCTTTGTCTAAGACTATGCAATCTTGTTTTCAAAGTGCCCAATAACTTGAAGTACTGTGTTTAGGCATTCCAGCATAGTGATTTGAGTTGTTTGTCTGTCTTAAGTGTATTTTCCCAAAGTCTGATAGCCATTTCCCAAAGTTAGAGAGTTATATATTTCTATGCATGGCTTGAATGTTTATTTCTATGTATTGATTAACTTATAGTTACATTTCTCATGATTAATGGTTTTCCCTACCATGTTTATGTCAACTATTAAACTAGTTATGCTTGAAATCCTTTGTTGTTCCCAAACTTGATGTCCATTTATTCCATTTTGCCCGAAGATCTTTTCTACCTCGAATCAAATTGGCCCTTCAACAACCTTGTATCACCATCTGATAGCTTTCTTGACCTTTTCGACCCCATAGCCCAGTTGATCTGACATATTTTTACCTATCTTATATCTTTGATCAGTTTCATCCCTCACAACCTAAAAACCAAAACCAAAAAAACCTACTTCATAACTAGCCTAAAAATTTGAATACAATAATCGAACACACAGATATCCCTTACACATATAGAGAGAGCCCTCTCTGAGTCCAGGAAGGCTAGGTCCTTGGGCTCCAAAGATTGGTTTGATGTTACACTGTCATTTGGCTTGCCAATCAACCAAATCATGGGACCCTAACATAATGGCGATCACAGTGGGACACTGAGTACATGACAGTCTAGCGAACTCTTATAGACTCTTTAGTCCTTCAAACATTAAACTCAAACCATCAGCCGATAGAATCATTTAGAGTAAACTCTTCGTTTCACCATCTTAGCAAAGTGATGAATCAGGTTTATAACACTCTTACAAACTAGGCTGCACATAAAAACTCAGAAAACCCCAAAAAACTTCCTTAGATTGGTTTTTGACAGTATTGGTGGTGGACCATACACATATACCTCAAAATAACTAAAAATCCACCTGGCGACTCCACTAGCCTCCAGTAGGCCTTACTACTTTACTAAACTCTTGGCTACTATCCGATTGAGCCACCTCATCGCCACCCTAACATAATGGCAATCACGGTGGGACTCTGAGTGATAAACAAACTTAGTTTCCCTAAATCTTTAGAGACCTTTGAGAATACTATCCGGCTGGCTTATCCCACTGCTCACTAACATAATGGCGATCACGGTGGGACTTTGGGTCAAAACATCCTAGGTATCCCTTAGGAACTCTCAAAATCTCAGTAAAACTTAGAAGAGTAGAATCTGGTTGTTTCACCATCCTAGTAAAATGATGACTCAGCTGTAGGACACTCTTCCAAACCTCACAGGTAGGCAGTCCATAAAATCATTTAGAGTAAACTCTTCTTGTTGTCGCCACCCTAGAAAAGTGATGAAACAGGTTTAGAACACTTTAATAAACCATAGGCTGCACATTAAAACTCAGAAAAACCCCAAAACATTCCCATATTGGTTTTCCCTAGTTACTGGTGGTGGACCATAGCTACATCTTTACAAAAAAAACCAAGTTCCACCTGGCAACTCCACTAGCCTCCAGTAGGCCTAAAAACTCTATAAAAAACCAAAAATTCATAAACCACACCTTTCTTCTAACTCATCCTTCCAAAAATTTAAACTTAGGGTGGAAACTCTGTAATCAGTGACAAGCTAAGTATAACTTAGTGATTCAGAAAACCTCACCTGAACATAGGATATAAGTAGAAACCTTCTTGCCAACAGAACCATTAGCTTGTCCATACAGCCTAGAAAACTGTTGAAACCAAGTGAATCACTCTTCTTTGCAAGTTTCCATCTCAAAGTTGCTATAAAAATTTTTCGAAAGCATCTTGGATAGTGTTGGTGGTGGACCATAGTTCTCATAGAAATCCACCTGGTGACTCCACTAGTTCATCCTTTTATTTTTTGACCATCCTTCACATTAGTAAAATTTTAGAAAGGCCATCCATCCAAAACATTCACAAACACCATCCTCTCTAAGCTCTAGACCCGAAATCTGGCTTCACGAAGAATCAACACCAGAGCTCATCCAAACCCAAATCCCCCTATCATAGTAGACGACCCAGAGAAGATTCTGTGGCAAGCTTCCAAAACTGGCAATCTAGCTACCGATAGGTCCATCCGTAAAGCAAGATCGGTACCTGAACATCTCACTACCTTGCAGGATTTCCCCTTTGACTTAAAATCAACAAAAACCCTTTTTAGAAGCAAGTCACAAAGTAAGATAGACTTTGACGATCTTGAGCCAATAGATCTGCCACAGAGTCCTAGTAGAGAAGTCTCACCTGCCACCCCTCCCGACTTTCAGCTTCTCCATCACTTTGGCTCCTACCATCCCAGATCTGCTCAAAATCAGATCACTAGCCCAAGTACATCCGCCACACCTATCCAAACCACTATTGTTCAAACCACCTCAGCTCATCCCACAAACCCTCATTTTTCACAACGCCCATTAGCTCCCGTCATGGCAGCCTGGTACGCACCCTTGGTGTTGCCACAACCTTTGGCTCCCTTACAAAATGACTATCAAGCCAAAATCCCAAAATTTATTGGAGATGAGACTACCACAGCTCAACAGCATGTAGATAGGATTAGCGATGCCTTTGAATACATGGAAATAGAAGACGAGACCATCAGAATGAGGATGTTCGCCCAAAGCCTGGGCGGAGAACCCAAAAAATGGTTTAAAAGCTTAACTCCAAATAGCATCCACAACCTCCCAGAACTCTACTAAGTCTTCATAAACAAGTGGGAAATCCGAAAAAACCCCATTCAAATCCTGTCAGAATATAACAATCTAAAACGGGAAAATGGGGAAAGTGTCCAGGTTTTACTGCACTAGGTTCAACAGTGTGTATAACGCCCTCCCACCTCACTTCAAACCCCCGCTTGGTTCAGCCTTGTCAAAGTTCCCCGAGGGTTTTGACCCAGACATGACTTATTAGCTAAGAGACAAGGACCCCCTTACCTTATAGGAAATGCAAAAAGTAGCCATAAGAGCAGAAGCCAACTTAGTAGAAAAAAGAGCTAGGACTAGATCAGAAAGGAAAGTCACATACCAAGATGAGGTCTCAACTTCATCCCCTTCCCTAGATCCTAGAATAGATGACTTAGTTAGTTCCATGGCCAAAATGTGGGAGAGGATAAGTGAGAAGACCCCTGTTAGGGACAACCAGCCAATCCCTCCAAACAGAAACCAGAACCAAAATTTTAGGAGGGAACAACCTCAAAACAAACCAAGGGAGAATGACCAGCAAATTAGGCCACCATTTAATGAAAATTATGTGGCAGAAGATGATAGGGATGCAGAACCCATTGATGAGAATCATTTGAACCTCATAGGATCTGATAATGAGAGTGAGGTATACCTCGCGGAAGAAAAACAAACATTCTTCTCTCCGAATCAGGATGAAACCAACTATGAAGATCCCGAGGATCCTGCCATAGATTTTCAGAATGCCATAATAGAAGCTCACAGGCAGTATGACCTTAGAAGCAGAAAAAATCAAGACAACTCCAAGAAAGGTAGCTTAGACACTGCTAAAACCCCTGATACCATCCTTAAGAGAGCAGTCAACAACAACAAAATCATGGTCGGGAAAAATGACCAAAACAAAGATAGAGTTACCCAAACTAGTCCTGACTCAGATGCTCCTAGTACTTCCACAAAGATTCCCGAGGTGGCTGTGGCAAACAAAATCCCGAAACAGAGTCAGTAAACTCAGAACATAGAGAAGGTCATGGCTGAAAAAGCTGAAACAAACATGTCTAAACTGCAGCTACCTTTTAGTTTTGAGGGTGAAATCACCAAAATAAAGATCACCATGCCTCTTACCGAGCTCATTGCCCAAGGCTCTTATAAATCCCAAGTTTTAAAGGTCCCGAATCTAGGGAATGATGCGAACACCCTTAATCTAGCTAATGACACTCCTGAAGTGTTGTTTGGTCCAAAAATAGAAGGGAAAATCCAAGAGGGAACCACTCTCCCCTTTTACATCATTTTGAATATCCATGACCAAATCCTTCACAATGCCATGCTAGACTCCGGCGACTCGCATAATCTTATGCCGAAGGTTGTAATGGAAAGATTAGGCCTAGAAATCACAAGACCATACAAATACTTATATTCATTTGATTCTAGTAGAGTCAAATGTCTAGGCTTGATCAAAGATCTTTGTTTTAGTTTGGCCCAAATACCTACAAAACATCTGATCATGGACAAAGTGGTAGCAAAAATTCCTCCCAAGTACGGAATGCTTCTATCCAGATCTTGGGGAGCCAAGCTCCAAGGGAATATTCATCTTGATATGTCCTGCGCCACTATTCCCGTGTTTGACCAAACAAGAATACTCTATCGAGAGTCACACATGAAATACATGATCAGTAGCCAAGAGAGGCCAGATAACATCCCAATGTATTCCTTGCATTCCGACCTGAACTCTTTTATTCTGCACACTGATGAGGACATTGAAGAATAGTCAGAAGAAATTGAAACAAACTTAGACCCACCACATCAGCTACCCCTAGTTCTCTATGATAAACTAGACACTCAAAACTACCATGATCATGAACAGCTATGTCTTGAGGAAAGTAAGTATGTTCCTTCTGAAATAGGAATAGAGCAAGAAGCACAAACCATTATGTACTATCAAGCGAATTGCTCAAACCTTAGTCAAACATCAACAGTAACATCAGGAAACTTTTTCAGAATAAAGGCATTAGAAGACTTACATATCACAAAACTTTTCGGAACTCAGGAGCAGGGAAGCTTAATGTTTTTACCGTACCTCAAGGATTTACCATCACATAACTTTTCCACTGCAAGTGAAACCTTGACTGTAGCCATAACAGCTCAAAATCCAGAAAAACACCTGATAAACTCCTTATGAGCAAACATGATAATTGCAGTCCAAATATACCTGAGTTACTTGAACTAGCTAATATCCTATCATTCCATCAAAGACTTAGAACTGCTAGAATTGGAAATCTCATGCAGAACACTACCTCATGCAGAGAAAACAATGAGAAACACTATGCCACTACCATTACTCCAAGAAACAACTTCGACAAAATAAAATACAAAAATCTGAACCAATCAGTAATAATCAAAGATAAAATAGCTGGTCATAGGGTATGTTTTCATTTTAGAAACACTAATGCACATCCCTATAACAGAAATTTTATCCTTCCTACCCAAGACCATGATATACCGATGATAAGTGCTTTTAATCATATGCCTTTTCAAGATGATGTTTCAGGTTATAGCCAAATGATTCCCTTGCAAAGTAGACAACTCAAAGATTTTTTTCAGTATGCTGGAAGTAGTTCCAGTTTCAGACTCAAAATTGCAAAACCACCGGATATCAACAATATGCTCCTGAAAGACATGTTTCCAGTCCTGAACTTCTACATTTTAACATACCTTGATGATGTCATTATTTATTTCAAAAATGGCAAACAATATATGCATTACTTAAAGAAGGTGTACAATAAAGGAAGGAGTGGAAATAAGAGGTATAAAGAGGTACAGCGGGAAGATACGGGTTCGTTCAGATATTCTTGCATGAATCCTTATGTCATGCTGGAAAGAGAGAATTTTCCAAATTTCTCTTTTCAGGAGTTGAGTGGACCAAGAATGGTAGGAGATCCTTATGAGGATAAGATGCTTAAGTTTCGCCATTTCCAAGATTTTCGAGTTCAAAACATTTTCAATCATTGTATATATCACTGTTTGAAAAATAGATAAAACAGAAAAGTAAAAAACAATAGAAGAATAGAAAAGAGGGCAATTGAAAAATAGAAAAAGGCCCCATGTTCCAAAAAATAGTCATTAAGAAAGCGCGCAAGTCTAAATGCCGCTACTAGTACTCAAATGTCTTGTTCAGTTATCTAGCCTAATCATAGTTGAACATGTTTAAATTTATTTGCTGATAAGTTAGTGAGTGAAAAAGATGGTCAACATTGTGTAAGCTTGACTTATCAAAGAGAGTAGATTAGGAAAAGATATTGGTTCCACACGCCCAAAACAGAACCAAAGAGGGAAGCGGGGATGAAAAACAAATTGTGCATCTTAGCCCTGTTTTTCCTAGTTTCCATTTTATGCAAAATAATATTTGTGTGCAGCTTGTCTTTCATGCCGCAAATACATGACAAATTAGACTGTCTAACCCTGATTTGATCATCTTTTCAATTTCATGTTTTAGATTAGAGAACAAAATCCTGTCAAACAGCTTAACCTTGACAGTTGATCTAGCGTAGGTAGAGTAATGAAGGAGTTCATCAGCTTAATTTGAACTCCCAGCAGATATAAGTGTAGAATTAGATAGGTTCATTTTCCAAAAAGAAAAAGTATATATTTTCAAAAGGGTTTCTAGTCTAAATGCAGCCAAAGGAAGAAAAAAATGTTAGGAAAGATAGTGGGGTAGGTAGAAATATCATTGATGCTAATCATGCTGTCATTTTTCAGAAGTAGCATCAAGGAAGAATGAAATTTGCGCCAACGGGTAAGGCACTGGTCTTCATAAGCCAAAGATCTGAATTTTTGGACACCTCCTGAAAAGGAGTTTCCCTCCCCAAATGGAGCCACTGTTAGTCATCAGTATTTTTCACTTGTTGGTGATGACTAGTTGTAATAGCCAAGTTTTCTAGCAGCTGATCTAAAAATTGTTAAATTTGCCAGCTGGAAAACAACCATAATTTTTTTTTTCCCTCTTACCTTTCAGTCCACCCATGACAAGATGAAGCCTCATTATCAAGTTCTATCTAGCCTCAACCATACTGGTTTTCCCATCAGCTCCAAAGAAACAATCCAGATCTGTCTGAAAAAGTTTCCCCTAAGTTAGGAAGTGGCGCTTTAGGCATTCCTCCCTTGGAAAACCACTCTAAAGCCAAAGAACCTCTACCTGCTATAGACCAGTCATAACAGACCTTCCCATTCTACAAATAAATTTGGTTACAGCCCTAGGTCACACTACTAATAAACCCTCAAGTCTCAGATATACATGTACCATAGGTCAAAATTATTTTAAGGGGTTTTACAGTGTTTTCATGAATATTTCAAGAACAGAAGTAGGCCAGCATTCCCAGGAAATAGTTTTTTGTTCCACATGAGAAGACAACTGCTTCAAAATGTGATTTTGAGCCTGGGATGCAGCTACAGAGCAGAGAGTTTTTCATTAAGCTCTTGCGATCACAGTTAAAGCATGAAAGGACAGTGAAAGGAAAAATAACACTGTCAAAAGGCTGATGATATGACATGATTGAAAAACCTCCTTCATCTATAAGCAGGGGGTTTGAAGACTGAAGAACCTCCTTCATTTCATAATTAGAGGGTTGAAAACTAAGAGCGCCTCCTTCATCTATAAGCAGAGGGCCAGTGCAGTAGTTGACTTTGGGGTTTTCACTGATTGAGAGACAAATGGTAAGAACAGTAGGAGACATTTGAAAGCTTTTGAAAAGAGCCATCAAGTCAAAAGCAAATGGAAAGCATGAGTACTATAAATATCAAAGAGGCTGGCTTATCTCCTATCAGAGTTTGCTTTCAAAGACGGTCTGGAGCCCAAATAAAACAACTTTGTTGATGGTTGAGAGATAGGTCATGACACAGGCCAATGATGATAATTATTTTTCAAAGTGTACTGTTCTTCCTATTCATGGGGGAATGTCTTTCAAATTACTCATCATAGTAGACAAAGGAAATTTGAGTTCAGTCTTTCCCAAAAAGGGCATTGCAAATAGATACACAGGTCCCAAAAGTGCAAGAAGGATTATGGCATGTTTTTCAGATTCTGGAGAAACTTTAAAAGCCAATAAGGCATGCCATTATTACAAATAAAGGAATTTTCCTTATGAAAAAGGTCAAAGGTACCTTACTATTGCATTTTGAGTAAAGGGAGAGGTTTTAAAGAAGTTCCCTTTTGATGAACAGAGAATGGTAAAGCGTGAGTGAATGCAACTGAATTTTTGTACCCACAGTCAGAAGAGGAGCTTAAAAAACACCTAACAGTTCAATCAGTTTCACAGTGAGCATTATCACCTTTAAAGCATCAAGAGCAGACACTATCAGTTTAAGGTTCAAAAGGGTGAATCTACCTCCTTGAAAAATGGCAAAGATGCTTCACAAATCATTGGTCCTCACCAAGTGATGATTAACCTTCAAAGTAGTCTGCTCACGGTAAAAGAAAAGATCACAAGCAAAGACCTCCAAAAACAGTCACCCACAGTTTTTCAAAAAAGGCCCGGTCGAGTTTGGGTTTGTTTTTTGTTGAAAAAACATGAATAATAAGATTGGGGTTCCTTTTTAGTTCGCAAACCAACACCTTCTTTTCAAAAAGAGGACTTACCAAATAAACCCTCACAAAAGTAATCATGAAGGGGTATTAACTTGTTCACGTTCAAAGGAGTAAAGGGATCGTTGCAAGCCTCTTTAAATCTCTCAAAACACAAGACAAACTCCCTTTTGCTGTTCACTGGATCGAGGAAAGAGTTTTGGAGCACAATTTCACAGAGTTTTCGGGCTTATTGACTGCGCGGCGTGCCTGTAGGGCTGCGCGGCGCGTTCAGGCGCATTTTTACAAAGGAAATACATTGTTGCGCGGCACGCGGCACACCTGTAAGCGCTGGTCACGACGGCCCGACAGTGACCCGACACCTTTTCTATTGCGTGGTGTTCTTCCGGTTGAACGTGCCACACACATTTTAGACGCTCAAAGCACCTTAAATGAACCTTGAAGTTCCTCAAACCCTCAAGCACAACCCATCATCAATTTTAAAGGTATTTTATGTGCCTACTTGCTCTTTTCAAGACTGTTAAGTGATGGTGAAAAGATGAAACTCATGATATAAATCACAGTGTTGAGTATTTTAAGGAGGGTGGTGTTTTCTGTTTGAAGCTCGAAATTGTTGTGGTTTGTTTGCCCAACACTGACATGGTAAAAGTGGTGGTTTCCTATTGATGTTTAAAAACCTAACAAACTGCCCTCAAAACAAGTTGAAAGGTGGAGGCAGTGTTTAAAGGCAGGAAAAACAGAGTTTTAAAAGTGAAAACAGTGGGCCTATTTTCGAAGAACAGTGATCATTGTTAAGTGTTTTCTCATTTCAAAACAGTTTCCTCAGTGAGGTAAAAGGCAAGAAAAAAAAACAGTTTTTTCTCCTTTGTTCCATGAAGCAAATTTAGTGAGTGAAGTTATATTTTTCAGTTTGGAGGTTTTCTGTCTAAATTGTGGGTGAGGAGTGGTGAATACAAGAGCAGTGTTTTGATTAGAAGAGTGTTTTTCTGCTACAAGGGTTGTTTGTGCTCACACCAAAACACAAAGATCTTGATGACCTTACACTAACATAGAGATCACTTGACTATGTATGCATTTTGTTTGATTGTGCACTTGTCATTATAAATATTGGTTGTTTTGCATACAAAGGGAGGAAGAGCAGTGTTCTGAGAGGAGAAGAGACCTAATAGCAAAGAAAACATTTTTACACAGCTTTGAAGCAAACTTACCTTGATCAAACCGTGATTGACAAAGAAGGTAGAGTTTTGTTTGAGAACGCATTTCAAGAAATCCTTTTTGAAGCAGTTTGGTTTTGTAGAGAACATCCATAACAAGATGCCTCCCAGGCAGGATAGTAGGAGTGGATTGCATAAGAGATATGAACCTATTTCCATTGAAGAAGTGAATGCCCACCCATCAGTATTGTTCAATTTCCATGAGGTCAGGTGTTTAGATTTTTGTCAAAGGGTGCAAGAGGTGAAGAGTTTCTCTCCTTTGACACATCTTTGCGCTTAGGTCTCCTGACTAATGTAATTCCCTATATTGGTGAGAAATGGTTCAAACAAAGCCATTTGGACTCAGATGATTACAAGCCCTTTCTAAAGCCTGAGCATAGAGAGTCATGTCCTTCTGTTTTCCCTTTCTCATATCTTTTAGCCAGCTACGCCCTTCTCATGAAGATTATCATGAAGTACTTCGCTTGTGAGGGAATATTCTCCCGAATTTATGCATATCACATTCGACTGCTCATGCATTTCACTAGGGCCAGATTGCTAAATCTTCCTTTCTTCTTACACAAGAGCATTGAGAAAATGGCCTCCACTATCTAGAAGAAGCCTCCTTCACAAAAAATAGCCTGTCTCTTCCATCACTCTCTCATCAAAATCATCATTCTTCATCAACTTGAAAAAAGAGAGGTCTCTTGGGATGTTTTCATCACTCATCTGGATTTCTCCACTGTCCCTCCAGTCCACACATCCCATAAATCTCCTACTTATCATCCCTCACCTTCTTCTAGCAGACCTATTCCTAAAAAGCTCAAATTTACTACAGAACAAGCAAAAGAGCCTAAAGAGGGAGAGGAGCATGATCATGATGATGAGGAAGAGGATGAAGGGCAGCAGCATCAAGAACAACAAACTCATGATGAAGGGTAGCAGCATGATGAACAATAACAAGGGGAGGAGGAAGAAAGTGTTGAACAACAACATGACAGTAATGAGGGTGAACAACAGACTCATGATGAGGGTGAACAAAATCCCTATGATGACACACCGCAACACAGTGAGGGTGAGACAGAGCAGCATGGGCAACATGATAGTGATGAGAAAGAACAGTCAAAAGAGGACACACAACAGCCTTATGAGACAGAGTAGCAACATGAAGATGATGAACAAGGGCATGATAGTGATGAGCAAGGGCAGCCAAAAGATGATACACAGTAGCCTCCTCAGGAACAACAGCCTCTTCAAGAAGAACATCAAACTCAAAAAAAAGAGAAACAAGGCGACAAAGGTAAAGGGGCCATGCCCTCTTCTCCTAAAAAGGCCAAGCCCCGGACAGCAAAGAAGAGAGTGCCTAGGGTTGTCACTCCAAATGTGACAAGGGCCCTCCGGAGTAAAGGAAAATTGCCAAAGAAGCCCATGATTGATTTGCCTAGAAGGAAGAGCACTAGAATAGCCACCCAAAGCAAAGGGAAGGGTAAGGAAGAAGGCAGTGATGAACAAGAGAGTGCATTCGACATCATCCCATTCCAAAGTGATGATAGTGATAATGAGGCCCAGATTCTAGAAAACCTCTTAATCCATAGAGAAGGCCAAATTTATGCTTTGAAGGACAATCTTCATAGAGCTAGGAATTTCAATCAATTTCTGCAAATCCAAAATAGGCAAATGAGTGTCCATATGGCTGTTTATGAGACACAGGCGACCAAGTACAAGAAAGAGGCCTCCAAAGCCCAAGCAAGGTTGGAAGGACTCATGGGCGAGTTCGATGAAAGTGAAGGAGAAGATAAACCTAGGAAAAAGAGGCCAAGAACCATGGGGCCTAAAAAGGCCCTTGAGAAGCAAAAGGAAGAGGAAAATGCCCTTCTCCAATCTACCCCTCTCACCGCATTGTTCGAACAAGAGATAGAGAACAATAGAGAGGCATGGCTTGAGAGAGTCAATGAACACTTGGAGAAGAAATTGGAGAAGGAAAACAAGGATTTAGACCTTCAAAGGAGAATGACAAGGCATTATAAAAAGTTAAATCAGTTTGCCCGACGCAAGTTGAAGGCTGCTCAAGAAAAGCTCAAGGAGGCTAAAGGGAAGCGCCCAGCACAGAAAGTGAGGAAAGACACCTCAGGACTTCATATTTTGGCCTTTTCTTCACAACATGTTTCTGAGAACCCTTGAGGGTCATGCTCACCAATTTTGGGCAAATTTCGACATATTTTGGTTTTTTGGCATTTTTGGGTTTTTGGCCAAAAATCATGGGCTTCGCCATTTCAGTTTGGAGGATCATCAAAGGAGGAGAATGGTATTATTGCATGCCATAATTTCAGGAGCACACACTCAACGATTTTCAGGACATTTGAAGATCATTTGCTCCCCCGAAATGGTGAAAAATGTCTGCTTTTTCTACACTCTGCCCGGTCTATCAACAAAGCTTATTTTATGGTTTTTTACACACAGGCCTATTTTTTAAGGACTTCTAGGTATCAGAATTGGAAAATTAAAAATATTCCAAAAAGTAGACTCTCAGAGCTTTCCAACGAGCTACCATGAGCCTCGTTTCAAGATCGGGAAGGCTGCCAAAAGTTGCCGGAAAGTCAGGGGACCTTTTGCTGATGTATTTTTTGAGTATTTTTGTAAAAATTGAACCTTTAAAAACTGCTTTTTCCTCATGTGCGTTTAGCTATTTTTGCACATGAGAAGTTATGAAAAGTCAATTTATTTCCCTCTTTTAGCATTTTTTAGATATTTTATGAGATATTTTGTGCCTTGGGCTTTGCAAAGCCTCAAGGATAAGATAAGATATTTTGAATAGGCCAATGAGAGTGCAAATTGAACTAAGAGGTTTTCCTCACTTGAGCCTATATATTCCAAAGGCTTTCATTGTAAACAAGGCAGAACTTGATGATAGAAGAAATATATGGTCATATAAGCTTTGGAAGAAATACTTGTCTCATGCTTTTGGATAGTCTCTTGGATGTTCTTGGATGATGAAAGAGGATTGTTGTTGGATTCCATGACTTGGTAGAATGGTATAGTGTCTCTCTCTTTGTTTTGTTTCCTAGTTTTCATCCATGAATCCATGTTTCTTGTTTGCTATAGAACAGTAGAGAACAAATTTGAGACATGCCCTTGGAGGCACCTCAAATTTCCTGTTTCTTCATAGCTTCCATGTTTTCTTCATCCTTAGTCACATTAAAGAATTCTTGATTGCTCTTGAATAACTTAAGGATAGTGTTTCTTATTTCATTCATGGTTTTATGCATGCTAAGTATGATTTACGGTATGCCCTGCTTACTCATGGCTAGCCATAGCTCCATCCATGAAATTTCTCTTTGACTGATTAGATTGTCATTTGTTGAACCAAGGAGGTCTTGTTCTGATCTTGCCCTTTGTCTAAGACTATGCAATCTTGTTTTCAAAGTGCCCACTAACTTGAAGTACTGTGTTTAGGCATTTTGGCATAGTGATTTGAGTTGTTTGTCTGTCTTAAGTGTATTTCCCCAAAGTTTCATAGCCATTTCCCAAAGTTAGAGAGTTATATATCTCTATGCATGGCTTGAATGTTTATTTCTATGTATTGATTAGCTTATAGTTACATTCTCATGATTGATGGTTTGCCCTACCATGTTTATGTCAGCTATTAAACTAGTTATGCTTGAAATCCTTTGTTGTTCTCAAACTTGATGTCCATTTATTCCATTTTGCCTGAAGATCCTTTCTACCTCGAATCAAATCAGCCCTTCAACATCCTTGTATCACCACCTGATAGCTTTCTTGACCTTTTCGACCCCATAGCCCAGTTGATCTGACATCTTTTTACCTATCTTATATCTTTGATCAGTTTCATCCCTCACAACCTAAAAACCAAAAACAAAAAACCTACTTCATAACTAGCCTAAAAATTAGAATACAATAAGCGAACACACAGATATCCCTTACACATATAGAGAGAGCCCTCTCTGAGTCCAGGAAGGCTAGGTCCTTGGGCTCTAAATATTGGTTTGATGTTACACTGTAATTTGGCTTGCCAATCAGCCAAATCACATGACCCTAACACGCCTCTATCATCAACCACTTACAAAATATTATTTCTACCAGCAGGTGCGTGACGACCCCACCATCCAAATTTTAGCTACAGGGAACGATGGCCCGACAGCTTTAAGTCCATAAAAATTTGTTATTTCCTCTTGTAAATATTGTATATATGTTTCCTGCAATTTATAGTTCTTCTCATTGTTGTACATTCCATCTCTTTTTCATTATTTTGATGCTCACAACTGCATTCTTTTTCTTTTTTTCTTTACTTTGTGTATTTTGTTGTTCAATCCATTGAACAATTGTTGTTCAATCGAATTGAACAACTGTCGTTCAATCGAATTGAACAACTTCCATTCATTTCATTTGAACGATTGTGTTTTTAGTGTGTTTATTTCTGCTATTCAAATCATTAAACAATTATTGTTCAATCGAACTGAACAATTGATGTTCAATTGAATTGAACATCCGTCGTTCAATTCAAATGAATAACTATTTTTTGTTGTGTGATTTTACTTCTATTGTTCAATCGAATTGAACAACCGCTGTTCAATTTGAATGAATGATTGTGTTTTTTAGTGTGTTTATTTATGATGTTCAAACCTTTGAACAATTGTTTTTCAATCGAGTTGAACATTTGTTGTTCAATCGAATTGAACAACTGTCATTCAATTCAAATGAACGACTGATTTTTTGTTGCGTGATTTTACTTTTACTGTTCAATCCATTGAAGAGTTGTTGTTCAATTGAATTGAACAGCTGCTTTTCAATCGAATTGAACAGCTGATTTCTTTTCTGGCATGCTTTTTTTTCATTTTTTTCGCAATTTTTTGTCTTTTGATGATTTATTTTCGAATATCCACTCTTCCTTTACATATCTTCACCATAAAAACCATTTTAGGAAAATTAATTGACAGTTGAAGAGGAAAAAAGAAGTGATATTACTAATATTATGATATTTTGAAATTTTGATGGAAATCTCTACTTTAGAAGCTGACATGGTTTATCTGTTTAATGAGGGGCTAGATATCTCATGTTCAGACATGTTATTACACAATTCATTTCCGAAGTCTTATGATGGTATATCTTTCTACACTCTCAAGTTGTAATTCTCCTTGACATGAGGATATAGGAATAAGAGTATTAATTGTATCAACATTCGTTTTACTTCTTACACCATCCCTAACTCTTAAGGAGTTAATAAGCCTCTCTCCATTTATAAATAAAAAGGAAAATATTATGTCTATGTGCAAATTTTTAAGAGAGAATAGGGGGTCTCATCACAAGCAAACCTACCATGATCATACGGGTTTAACAGGTGATGACCAACACACCAAGGTAGTGACCTTATCGATAGATAAAACTGCTTGAAGGAAAGGAGGTCTTATCAAGAGACGGCTTGGTCACTCTGTTACAATCCCCATGAATGACACTATTACTATCTGGCCACCACACAAGCACAGTGGTCTCTCCATAAAACAAGCAAAATTTCTACCGTAAAAAAAGAAGAAAATTATTATGTCTATGTGCAAATTTTTAAGAGAGAATAGGGGGTCTCATCACGAACCAAACTACCATGATCATAAGGGTTTAACAGGTGACATTCCCACATTGTCGAAAACACTAGGGTAGTGACCTTCTCGACAGCTAAAACTGCTTGAAGGACAGGAGGTCTCATGAGCCGACGTGATCACTCTGTTACAATCCCTATGAATGGCACTATGACTATCTGGCCACCACACCAGCACAGTGGTCTCTCCATAAAACAAGACAAATATCTACTTTTAAATAGAGGATTCTGCCTCATTTCCAGGTTAAAATATCAACCCCGTCGAGGCTATGAATGCCTGCTGATAGCAGTGGCTTTGCTTGTGGTATCGAAGTATTTTTCTAACAATAGCCAATTACTTTTATATACCCTATTTCCTATTGATCCATTCCTGAAATAAACGCACTGCTTGAATAAGTGTTATCACTACCTACCCGCATAATTAACTATGAGTGAATTATATTTTCATGCTGAATTAAGGGATGACAGCATCAATCATAATCTGTCACCTGTCATGTTTCCGTCATACTATCCCGTAAAAATAAGAAATCCTTTCATAATAATTGCTACTCCGCTTTTCTCCCCTTCTTTGGTCATTTCCACCTGATGTACAGTTGTCATGATTACCAACTTTTGACCTTCACTTCATGTGCATTCATAATTATTACCACCTTTCCTCTTTTCTTGAGTTTGAAGGTCATGGACGCCCTTCTCTCCTTGGAGGGGGTACAAATATTCATAATGAATAAGCATGCGAATTAACCATGCCAATCCCTTCAGATATGCTGATTAGACTAAAGAATCATTGCATTTACGTCATGAAGTTACATTTTTAATAATATATTTTATACAAGCTGCATGTAGTGTTTATGATGTTTTAACCAATACAGCCGAAAGAAGCGCATGCAGAAGAAGAAACTAGTTCTGAAAATTCTCTCCGTAATGAACCCACAATTTTTCAAGCCTTAGAATCAGCTCGTATTGTTCTCCAGTAAGTTGGTTGGATTACATATCTACACAGACTACAACAGTTTAATACATAGATAACATTGAATTCTTGCAAAACCTGTGGGAAGGGCATACCATAGTTAAATAAAGAATCATACCAGTATCCAAAGAAATCATCGCTAAGGTCTCCAAACTTCCAATAGAAGGAGAAATATGGATTGAAAAACATGTCCTTCTACAAGAAGCAATTTCAGTGTACCAGGACCTAGGTGAGCCACTGGAATGAAAAGGGAAAGGTATTAATCTTGCATCCTTGCAACAGCCTTGGCAAGAATTGGCAGTCTTCATTCAAATATATATCACATGCGACAGATGCTAGGATGTGGTAAAGTACCGTCAACTTAAACTATTAGCTATTCTTAAGCGAAATTTTTTAGTTAATTTACCCTTTTTCCTAAATTATGTATTACATAATAGTGTTGTTCGAATTAGAAGAGCTAAAAACCCCCAAGCAGTTGTCAGTCACCATGGCTTGATTAAATTGATTATCATTCATGATTTAAACAAACATCAGATAACATGGGACAACTTTGTTAATCCTACCCTACTCGCCCCTAAAGAAAACCCTGACAGAGAAGATATTGAACTCCCTAGAATAGCCATACCTAGGAGAGCAAGAGGGAAGAGAACCCATGTTTTGACCATAGAACTAGGAAAATGGAGATGGGCTGAAAGGTTACAACTACGGCAAAACACCTATGTATTTCCAAATGAAGCGGGACCATCCCATACACCACCTTTGAGCCCTCAAAATATGTCCTTACAAGACTACGAGGAAGAAATGGCTCAAGTACTAGAGAAAATGAGAACATCTAGTGAAATTGGAAGCCCATTTGAACAATCTGAGGAACAGAGGGACCTTTTGAACTAGTTTGCCTCTGCTAGCAGCTCTGGCCATATTGAAATCCTACATACCCATGATGAATTGCAAGCTTTGAGGGTTTTATCTCCCTCTGATAATGAATGGGTGAGTAGGGAAGACCAGACAGAGAGAATATATGAATCTGAAAATCAGTCAGGGGATATTGTTCTATTATAACAGGACACACGTATTGGGACAGTTCCCCTGACTCTTGAAGAAAAAATTATTCCACCCAGTCAGGAAATTAATGTTGAAAGAACCTCTTGGACACCTGAAGAAAACATCATTTCTAATAACCTTAGAACTAGCACAACCGTTCCTGAAGTGACTGCTACTCCTTCTCCTACCAAAACCCTGCTAAAAGAAAAACCAGTTGATATTAAGTTAAGGAAAATGAATAGGAAATGCAGGAAATTGAGAAAAATGGTAAAACATCTAAGGAAATGGTTGGAAGAAGCAGACAAGGCTTGGAAGCCTAAGAAGGAATTAGCTACCATGGGAACCCAAATAGATTTTGTTACCAAAATGGTAGATACTGCTGAAATTTCTATACATACTAATTTAATATATACTGCTGAAGTTCTTGTATAGATTGATTTAATAGACAACTTTGAAGTCTTTGTACACACTAATTTAATAGATACCGCCAAAGTTCCTGTACAGACTGATTTAATAGATAATGTTGAAGCCTATGTACAAACAACTTTGATACACACTGTTGAATTCTCTGTGTAGAATAATTTGATACTTACATGAGACAAGGGGAATCAAACAGAGGCAACACCTTCCTACACTCCCATGATAGAAACATATGCCAATCAGAAGCTTCGAAACAGATTAATTCAAGTTCAGCATGAATTGGACCAGTATAAGAAGGAATTAGTACCCTTACAGGAACATGAGGCACTAAAGCGATTCAAATACCTTTCTGCAATGGAAGACGAAACCTTTTCCCAACTTAGGGAAGAAAGGGAAAAAGTGAAGAAGGCACAGGATCAATTGGAACAGGCTAAGAAACAAATTAGTGATGTTTGTTCTCTTTATTCAAGTGTATTGACTTGCAGGGCACCAACCACTAATTATGCTTTATTCTTAGCGGAAAGATATCTGTTGCTAACAATTAAGGCTTTCAGAGCAGGAAAACCCACAACCTTCAAAACCATTGAAGAGTTTTTCCAATGTTGTAACGATCACGGTGAGCAAACCCAACACATTTTGTGCGAATTGTATTTTCACAATTTCTTTCTAGAAGAGGATAGAGACAGTAACCCCAGTCTCTTCATCAGGGACATTCAACTCCAAGATTTTCTGTCCTTTGACAAAAATCAGACTAGGTGGGCTAAGGCCTACAATAACTTTTAGAAAAGAGAACATGGCCTAGATCTTTGGGTTAGAGGGGAACCTACCAAACCCCTATACTTGTTTACTCAACATAAGAAGTTTATGCAGCGGAAATGAGTGATAGAAAAATTGAGTCCTGTTCACAAGGCTATTATGCAGAATGGGCGGGCACACTTCCAAGACATTTAGGAAGAAGAATTATTAGCAGCGAAACAAAGATGGCTAGCCTCTAGAAATAATGTTAAGAATAGAGAACCATTTGGGTATAGGAACTTTAAAGCTGTTGATTCCCATTTCCTTTTGTACAACAACCTAATTTTGAACATGGGTCCTACATGGATAGGGTGCAAATACAGATGCCCCATCATATGGTACCCTCTTGAAGACTATCATCATGATTATGAGTTACCAGAGGGGCACACAAACTCTACATTTGCAAAAATAAAACAAAAATATGGTTTTAGACTTTACAAGGAAGAAGTATATCCTTCATATTATTTAACCCAACTACACCTCAACCACTTGTTTGCATGAGGACCTACAAAATGGTAAGCAGAAGAGTATGTTGGTCCAAGGAGAAGGTACATTTTACCCCTATCTTTACCATGATTTGTCATTTACTTTTATATATTTTTCCTTCATCTTAGAAATAAAGTAAAGGAAAATAATGCAAAATTAAGGTAGAATGAATTATTGATAAAAGGTGTGTTTAATAGCATAAAAACTGATTTTTTGTTGTCTTTATCAATAGGGAAGCAAAGCAGCCAAACTGCTGACCAAGATGACCAAATGACAACATACAAGGAAAGCGAACAAAATCGTATCGGCTCCTATGAATCAACGGAAGATGTAGAGGCACACCTACTCTTGTAGGATTCAGTTGATAGCCACGAAGTAGCAGGATCTCATGATGGGGAGGATCTATTACTCTGTTTGATTTCGCCTTTAAGCTATAAAAGGTTGGAGGTGAAAGAAATAAAAAGACAGTCCATGTATTATAATTTTCCTGTAATAAACATATTCGGATAGAATCGTCAAGTTCATGCTAATGTATTTATTTATTGATTAATGAATAAATTGGCGTTTTCACTATAAACAAGTTCTGAGTATTCCTTAGCAGAAGGCTTCTAGAGGCTTCGGGCCCTATTATGTGCTATACGTTTATTTACGGAACTTTCATTTTCAGTTATCCTTTGCGTTTCATAGCATTATCATTCAATTGGTTAATTACAGGCGTGATATGTTATAACTTCCTTTTCACTAGATTAGATTTATCGTTCATGTCCTTTTATCAGGAGTTGACGCTTTTACATTCATTAGACTAGTTTCAGCGCAGTTGCTATTCAATTATGCATACAGTTATTTCTTGAGTATTTATATCATAAATGTGAATGTTTGGTTTTATGTTTAATTCCAAATGATGCTACTAGTTGATTAATAGAGAATACCATTGCAAAATCTAGAATAATTGATTGTTTTTCAATTCATTAGGATAGTTGTTCAATTCATTAAGGTAGTTGTTCAATTCATTAAAGTGTCTTGTTCAATTGAAATCTATTCCTTAGTTATTTCTACATAATCTTAGAACATAATTTACTCCTTTGATTGATTTGCAATATTTCATAGTTCACTCTCAAGTTGGTTTGATTGAACTTCGAGAATTAGACAATATTTCTTACAACAATCTAGTGTATTTAACCTCTGATGTCACTTTCATATATTTTGCTTATACCCTTGAAATAATAAGACTTTCCCTGGGTTGATAATTAATGCAAAGAATTAAGGTTAACCTTAAAACAATCACCTTTTTGACGTAACAACCTAATCTACAGGGTGTTGTGGTGTCCTTCTAGTTTCAGCAGGATATTGTGGTTTAGTAGAATCCTACAAGTTGTGGCCTATGAATTAGGGGGTTGACGCATCCCTTAGTTGTAGCTTAAATTTTTATGTAACTAATATTTCTTGTAAAGAGAGAAGAAGACAATTACTAGAGAAGTGTTTAGTGGTTTTGATCGAGAGGGGGTTTTCCATCTAAAAATATTTGTGTCTATTGTTTTATCTTTCTGCATTGTTGTATGGTGTTGTTTACTATTTATTATTTTTTATAATTGTTGAAGAAGAACATTGATAATAACTGAAGAATAAATAATGCTCTGAAAAGGATTAAAAAGTGTTAATTGCTAAGAATTATTGATTCACCCCCCTCTTAGTATTTCCAACAATTAGTATTAGAGCTTGGTTCCGATACTAACAACTTAACCGTTGGAAGGCAATTTTTAGAGCATAGATATGGGAAATCCAAAAAAGTGAGTTGCAAGGATTTCAAAGGAAGGTACAAGTGCAACAAAATCTGAAGAAAGCGAGTATTTTGTACCAATACATGATTTCGATGCAGATAAATATTGGATGTGGGAATCTAGGATTGAAGTACATTTGCAGGCACATGAAGTATGGGAATCAATTTTTTCTAGGGACACATCTACTGATGAAGCTAAAAGGTACAATTCAAATGCCATGAATATAATTTTGAATGTTTTGCCAAATTCCATGAAAAAAAAATTTGGTCAATGTTCAACAACTAAATATCTCTGGGAAAAGCTTCATAATCTCTATTCAAAAAAGCAATCAATTCAAGATGTTATTGAAAATTCAGATTCTTCCAATCATGATGAATAAATTGAAGAAATGACTCAGAAAAATTTTCAAAATGAAGTGATCAAAGTGATAAAGGAACTCAAAAGTAAAAAGGAAAGGACAATACTTTTGGAAGCAGAATTGAAGGAAACAAAATAAATCATCAAGTAAAATGAAGAGTCTAAGAAGATGATTAGCAATCTTAGAGCTCAATTGGAAGAAGTCAAGAATACAAAGACATGAGACTACAAGGGATAAGTCCAACAAAAGAAACAAGAACTTGACGCAACCGTTGCAAAGATTAGTAGGATCAAACAACAGAAGCATGAAGAAAAAATTGAAATAAAGGAATCTGATCAAAGATACATATCCAAAGTTGAACAAAAGAAAAATCAATTGGAAACCTCTTCATCTAAACTATGCAAGCTCAGGATTGATATCGAGAAGAAAAAGGAATAGGTACAGGTTCTCAACATATAAGTACATAAGATAACTCTTCTCAAGATACAAGTTGAGGAGGCAAAAAAAATAAGGGAGACCTTAAAAAGATGGTCTCAAGAAGATCTTGCTCAAAATAAAGAAGAACTTGATGCAACGCTTGATGAGATTAAAAAAATAAAGGGATTAAAAAAAGAACACCTACAAGATAAGACAGATGAAGAAGAAAAAATGAATGCAATTAAATTTGTTAAGGCTCCAATTGATGGAGGTACATGCTTCACATCTTCGTAGGATGACCCTAAGAAGGATGTTGATCAGAATGAAAATCCAAAGAAGAATGTTGCAATTCCAAAAACCAAGACCAAAGCAGTCAAGAAAAAAGGACACCAATAGAATACAACACCACCTCCAAATAAGAATGATAAATCTTCCAAGTATGTTCGTTTATGTTGAGATTCAACAAGATGATGATCCTAGTGAAAATTAAGCATCTTCACTAGGTGGGGCCCACAGGCTATTTTTAGGTGTATGTCTATTTTTAGAATGGTGAGAATATTCTAAAATTAGCAGGATGCTGATTCTAGATGGTTGAGAAAATTCTATCTTTGGATGAATTTCTATTTTTAGAATATGGGCGAAGTCTATTTATAGATCGCTAATCTAAAAATAGAATGCATGTCGATTATTATTAGCCCTTAATAACAATCAGAAAATAAATAGTAACTTATTCTCTTGGAGCACTTTATTTCAGTGAACATATGTGGCACATCAGTGGTCTGAAGGAATTACGCAATTCCTAGGGTGGTTGGTGACTCATACATGGAGGACTTCGTTATAACTAATAGTGGCAAGTTGTAACAGAGTTGGAAGAGTAGTTATGTGAGTTGTTATTTAGTTTAACTCAGTTAAGTGAGTTAAAATCAATTGTGCTGGTTGTAACTGAACATAAACTAGTGAAAGATGAGTGAATTAATTATTTAATTAATTCACAAGTAGTGTCTTACTTGCAACTGAAGAAATACAACATTTAACTACTTGCATGTCAGATCCAGTGGAGACCCAATGGAGAGATAGGAGAAAGGGTGAGATGGACTATCAGTTGTGACTATAGTGATGCATTCAATGCATATACACAGAAATTGGAGGTACCAATGTGGATTGCACAGTGCAATCAAGTAAAGGTCGAATGGATTCAGGGATCTTCTTTAGCAGGGATTGCATAGTGGAGGCAGGTTGTCAGGAGGCAAGAAATTGGTGCATAGATATGCAAATTTCTGCATGACAGTGTGTGACGATTGTATATTTTACTGAGAAATCTATGCGATGAGCTTTGTATGATATTGTTACATGTTCCATTGATATACATAATATATGATAGTTGGGGTTTTTAGCTTTAAGCTTTCTCGATAAAACATCTTGTTATGTGCGATTGATTTTGCTTCATATGTGTTTTGCAGTTGGCGATTTAATTTCCACAAAGAATTAAGTGGAAGGATTTTGTATTTAACATAAGATTAAATTGTTAGATCAGGAGAATCTGTAAATACATTATTGTGTTTATAAATTTCTAAATCGTATCATAGCAGTGTTAATCACTGGAGATTGCAATATTGAAGCGGTGCTGAGTTTTGTGTTGGTGGACAATTCGAATTTGTTGCAAGAGTTTCTTGGTGCGACAGTTGAGTAAACATTGAAATGGCTTTCAATGGGTTGTGGTTGGAGTATGCACTCGAGGGTAGCTCTAACTACATAGCCTGGAAGGACAAGATGGAGGCGGTGCTTGAAGATAATGGCTTGAAGAAGTTCATCGATAGCGATGTTCCTAAGCCCATCTAAAACAAAAATGGTTGTTGTGCATAGTAGATGGATTTCCAGTAGTCCTAATTTTCTAAGTGAGAATAGTAACTATGAAAATATTCAAATTCATTATTACTACTCATATTTTAATTCCTTAGCTTGGATTGTGAGTTTTTCACTTAACTCTTTTAGACTACGCTTGAATTATCAATCAATGCTTAAAATCACTCAGTTTTGACAAGATTAGTAAGTAAGTGCCTCTATAAAGGAAAAATTATTTTGAGTTTCTTTCCACATTTACTTTTCCATATTATGCTATGAAAAAATGTTTGTGGATGCTAGAGAGTTTTCAAGGGTTTCAAATTCAAATATAACATTTTGAAGCACTACTTTGTTTGTGACCTTTGCACTTCGAAGTAGTTTTTACATTTGGCATTAACATAGTATAATATGTCTTCAATTTTCAAAGTTTGTCAATTTTTATAAACATATATTTACCAACTCTTATATTTTTTAGCTGGGAAATTAATCCTCGATGTCCTTTTAAATTTTCTTCCTGTTATACACAAGGCAACATTATAATTGGCCTACAAGGTTAGACACTACACATGGCTTTCTTATGTCTGAAAAATGGTCCTTTAGAGGTGCATCACTGAACACAAATCTTTGCAATTTAGTTTTAAAAATTAATACTTAGAATTTGTTTTGAAGTGCTTCCTTCAAAGTTAAGCGTTGTGCTTCCTTCAAAGGCTAGCATTAAAAGTGGTTCAGATAGGTCTGAGAGGTGAACCACTGAGCACAAGTCTTATGAAATTATGCATGCTTGAAAATTATTACTTTCATAAGTTTTTTTTGAAGTGCTTCATTAAATTCAAGACAAGTATTATAAGCAACCTTGTGTGTGTAGGCACAAGAAGCAAGAAATGGCCCTTAAAATGTGGACCACTTAACATAAGTGACTAACTGTTTTTTTTAAGTTGATATGAAAATGGGCTACCTTCTTTGAATATCACCAAAGAAAATCCTTCTTTGGTGTCTGTTGGATGGTGTTTTCATTGATTTCAAATGGATAATTAACGCTTCTCAGTAATTTTCAGATTACATCTAGATAGTAGCTAGACTGTTGGATGGTTGAAAACCCAAGTCCTAGGGTTTGGGTTCTCTAGACTGAGGATGTACCTCAACATTTTTGATGGTTTTTTAAGGGATATATCATTAATTTTTTCTTATATATCCATTTCATTGGATTCTCCTTGAATAAATATTTCCGGTAGTATGTGGCACACCACATGGTTCCTCCTAGTTAGAGAGATAAGTGAGTTTGAAGGTAAAAACCCCAATTGGTGGGCTAAAACCCCCAAAGAAGGTGACTTGGAATATTTCCATTAGTTCTAGGCACCTAAAATTACTATTAAGGGTTTCTTTCCATACTTTGTGGAGATACTATCCTAATGAAGGGCTTCAAGCCACTCTGCACCCATATAACTCCTACATCTCATTAAAACACCTAATCTATTTAGGTAGCGCATCTTCCTTAAGGCATAAGAAAACAGAATACAAAATATTTATCAATTAGAATTAAAAAATAATAATGTGCTAAAATCCTAAATGTCTCCTTCAACGTTCACTATATAAGCCCCTCTCAACTGTATAAAAATAAAGCTCATATATCCTCGAAAACAAGTCATCGTGGCATTTTCGCTATAACTTTGTTTATGAAGCTTTCGAAGTTGGAAGGAAAAAACCCATTTGAGCCAAAATCCAGATGAACCTCGTGACTGAATTTAATATCTTGGTTCATTATATTTTCAAAGATATGATATGAGGAATTTAGTAAGGTAGGAAGTTACAACAACATTTGGTGCCCTAACCAGTCACCTATATGATAATAGTGAAGTAGTGTATGATTTAGTGCTATGATTATTTAAGTATTGAATATATATTGAGTGTGATCTAAATATTTTCAAACCTGTGTATCCTTGTGATAGTGAGGTAGTGACATTAATATTGGTTGTGTCTTACAGTGATCTAAATATTAGAACAGTTGGACTATGACATCGTGTTGACCCAATAACCTATGACATGTCAAAGACATATGAATCAATATTATGTGCAGTGATGTCACTTAATATAACAATGATAATTTGATCTTAACCTGACACTCAGACCTATACATAACAATTATGTTGACACCTCCGGTTATGGCATCATTTGATAGCAGTGCCACATAGTTGTTTCATTGTGTGCAGGCTGATATGATGATGACAGTGATACAACATTGATGACTATTAATTCATGAGAAATGTGATGACAATGTTTTGATGACTGTTCATTTGTGAAGTGAAAATTTGTGGTAGCCGGAAATTATATAGTGATTTGCAGTGACAGTGAAAAAGTGATAGCTTGATGTGCAGTGATCAATTTGTGGAACAATGATCAATGGCTACCAGGATTCGATATTTATTCTACATCTTCCTTAAACCTATTCTACATTGATTCAGAGTAAGGGGATACAGTGTGAAAATTTTAAAACGTGATCTACCGACTCTTCTAGGTGATCAGAGTCACCTATAGGTTGTGGCTTGAGAACACTTCAGGGCGAAAGGGTGGTTGTAGGGAAAGTTATGGCTTACACAGTTTGTTGTGGCATCCATTTAGTTATGGCTGATAAACTGACAAGGAAGTGAAGCATCCTTTCCAAAAACATTTCGTAAACATAATGTTGGGGCACTCATCAGGTTGTGGTCCGATCTACAGGACATTATGGTGTCCTTCTGGTTTTAGCAGGATATTAGGGTTTAGTAGAATCCTACAAGTTGTGGCCCGTGAATTAGGAGATTGAAGCATCCCTCAGTTGTAGCTTAAATATTTATGTAGCTACTATTTCTTGTAAAGAGAGAAGAAGACAATTAATAGAGAAGTGTTCGGTGGTTTTAACCTAGAGGGGGTTTTCCACCTAAAAATATCTGTGTCTATTTTTTTATCTTTCTGCATTGTTGTATGGTTTTGTTTAATATTGATTATTGTTTATAATTGTTGAAGAAGAACATTGATAATAGCTAAATAATAACTAATGCTATGAAAATGATTAAAAAGTGTTAATTGCTAAGAAATATTGATTCACCCCCCCTCTCAATATTTCCAACAATTGGTATCAAAGCTTGGTTCCTTTAATAACAAATTAACCATTAGAACAGAGCATAGATATGGGAAATCCAAAGAAGCGAGTTGCAAGCGTTGGCGAAAAATGGTGACTTCTGGGCAAGACCCAAGTTCAGGCTCGGGGCCAATAAGATTCCACTGTAGTCTAGGGCAATGCCGACATTTTCACCTTGCTCAAGGGAGCAAGGAGTCTCACCCGAGGCGTGCCATGAACTTACTAAGGTAAATATATAGAGCCATATTACCAAAGAGAGGCTGCTAACAACTAACCATATATTATAGTTATATAGAACACATTCATCGCATATGAATCAAGACACAAGATACCATTTAGCAATTATCAATAAGAACATCAAAATTTTTGAAATAAATGAACACATGGCTAAGAAGCTAATAGTCACACACATCATATAATCCACAACCCAGCATTGCTCTATTATATTATATCATCAACATAGTACATATTATACTCCGCAGAGTTTAGCGTAATACAACATAATACATTTCAAGCTCCGTAGAGCTCCTAGAACACAAAAATCAATCTTTTTCTAGAACAGTTTCCCACCCAAAGATCACCGAGCAAACTCTCTTTTCCCGTGCTTATCTACCTCCACCGACTGGCACTGTCAGTCTTCACCCCTTCGTCAGTCGACTATTCTCCTGCGCTCTGCTACTTCCCATCTTCTTCCACAGTTGGCTTTGCTTGTGGGAGTCCCTATGTTTGTTCACTATCCATTGTTGATGCCATCTATGTTGCTACCTATCTATGCTTCGCCACCTGTTTGTATATTCTCCACAACTGCAACGGTTCCTTTCCTTCCATAATGGATCTCTGCCACCTGTTCTTCCCGCCACTTGGCCTTCTGCAACTCAAAATTGTCTTACTCAAAACAAAGGCCCCAATAGGTCCTGACCACAAGCTATTGAATCATCCCGAGTCAATTTTATCTAACTGTTGCGATCCCCAGTTTACCATCAGCTGTTGTCTTGGGCTGATCATCTTCGGTTGTCTCCTTATCCAACTCCATCTGTTTTGACTCCTCATCCTTTAACAAAGGCCCCAAATCTGGAACCTTTTTCATGGCTTCTTTCTTGAGCTCCATGAAATCAATGATTGCTTCTTACCATGTTTTCATCACGGAGTCTGTTTCACTTACCACCTTGTAGGCATGCTTGGCGTCAATTAGCTAGGGTAGATTAGTAAAAGTTGCAATGAACTTGGGGTCCGCCTCAGAAGCCAATTTTTGTATGGCCTCTACTTTCTATTTAAATGGCTGCCTGAGATCTTGGAGGAGATGCTTCATCCTCACTGAGATTTCTTCAATTGTTTGTATCTGTAGTTGCAACAAATTGGTCAGATCGTATAGCTGGTTGCAGTTGGCTGGATTAGTTGTTCCTTTAATTTCAAAAAAAATCTTATGCAATTGTTCTGAGACAGGTTGCGCCTTCATTGTGAGTGAGTTCGAGCATTCATGGATTTGCTTGAGCAGATTGTATGTTTTTGTAATAGTGGTTCCTAGTGTATCCTTTGGATTATGCATTTTTATGTCTTTGTGTTACCTTTTCTTCATACAATGTAGAGGAGTCTGGTAGTGCAAGTCTGGCTGAGAGGGCCTGCCTTAGCTCTTGGTTTGTATTCCCTAGATTCACACATGTTGTCTTTATGTGAACGAAGTGTTCGACCACTGGGAAAGCCCAAATATCCGCTAGTGCGGCTTCGACTACACTAGTGATGGTCGGCCAAAGCTCCTGGAAGTTCTCAGTGATTTGGTCAAGATGTTGTTGGAGGTTGTCCCTCTATTGATGTAATTTATTTCACTCATCAGTGAGCATTATTACCTATTGATGTTGCTGCTCATACTTCTGGAGAAGGTCATTGTGAAGGGTCTCTCCTTGGCGAGTTGATGCTTATATGAAACTAAAAATTTGGTTGGGTCCCCAACTCTAAAGATCTCTACTGCTTGTCATCTCAGGACTAGAATTTCTCTCTTTGAGCGGTTTCTCGCCGGCAATGGAGCACTCAGATTGACCTTGTGGAGAGTTGGGTTGACTCGGGGGAATGGTTTGCAGTTCGGGAATATGAAAAATAGTGGACAGTAGGTGAGCGGGTAGGAATGGTTGTAGTGCTAGCATGGATTGCTGAAATGGATTGAGAGAAGTATCAGTGGGTGTATTATCATAAATGGGAAAATCAGTATAAATGAGTAAATTTAAAAAGGTTCCTGGCTCTATCATAACTGAGTTAACCTTGGTTAATTTTTTCGTACCTGAGTTAACCTCTGCTTCAGTGTCAATTTCCATTATGGCGCCTATGGTTATTGCATTAGAAATAGTGGCGGAAGAGAATGGAGTGTGGGTCGAGTGATATTTGGAAGTATGCAATGTATGCGGTGATGAATTTTAAGTATTTGGCGATGAGGAAGCCGGTACAATTTGTGAGGATGACTGGTTGTATTGCGGTATGATGGTGGAGGTTGAGTGCCTATTTCTGGTTCTTCGATGATTATGATTCTAGTGGTCATTTGTTGCCCATGGTCCTCGTCTGTGAGATCCACTATCTGATCAGAGCTCAGAATTCTAGCTCTCTTTCCTTTAGGTGCTCGGATGGGTGGTTGGGTTGCTTTGCTCTTGCGGAATGGGGCAATGGTTGGTTGCAGATGTGAATAGAAAGTGGTGGAAGGGAGTAAAGTAAGGACAAGGGTTTTCAACAATGGAGACCCAAAATTAAATGTTTGAAATTAAGAAAATGAAGGAAATACAGTGGAATTTTCTTTGATATTTCCCATTGCCTTATTGAAAGCTTGTACCTGTGTGTCCAACTTCTGCATCAATGGTTGGAGTTGCAACTGTGATATCCTTTGGGTTGTTCTGCTAGCATCTCTCCTGGTAGAGGGTGTGGAAGCATAAAGGCGAAAGAGTATTTGGGCTCCCTTTCTCTGAATTCTGCTGCTACTCCTAGCCAAGATGAGACTTCCATGTGGAAATATTCCTCCGTCAATTGAAATTTCAATGGTTTCTTATGAAAGGCGTCGGCCGCAACACAGTCAGGTCTAATCCATGGGTGGTTGTGTGAGACACTAAACCATACTTGATGAAAATAATTATCTAGTAGAGTTCTAGGGACTCTCTGTTGTGTTTTGATAATGTCGAGCATATGTCTTTACCATTATTTAAATGCTTCCTCATTGATCTCTTTGCTGCTAGGGCCCCAAGAAACTCTCCATGGGATGTACCTGAAAGCCATCAGTTGATCTTCACTTATCTTCGCAAGAGACCGCCTCCCTAGTGGACTCCAATTACACATAGCCAAAGCCATGACCAAGTACCCATAAATAAATCCTTTAGCCCTCTTGAAATTTTCCTCGCAAGCTTCAAAGAGTTCTTGCAGCAAGAAGGCACACCAATTTAGTTGTTCTCCCTATATACAATGCTCCGCAACTGATATAGTATCAAGAGTAAACTCCCCCTTGGCATAGTTCCTCATCATCTTCCCTGAAATTAAATAACATGTAAGCCTGACATTGGGGACATTCATAATATCAATCTTTGTCCCCTTTCCTCCTCTTTTGGTCTCATATTTCCTGTAATAATCAAAGTCTCCTATTTTCTTCGCCCTTTTGGATGTATTTTGAAAAGTGGTTGATACATAATTTCCCACTGCTGATAATCCGGTAAGCCTATGGATATCCTCTGCATGAATTGGAATTTCTCTTCCAAGCGGGAGTGACCCATTATGAATTATGTTGATGAGGAGTTTCTGCAGGATTGTGGACCTATGGATTCCTTTGAAGTCCAAGTGGACTCTTGCCACTTCGGTTCCACCCTATTTTACATGGTTCTCAATATATACCTACCTATTTAGAGCTGCAAATTGGAAAGAGTCAATAAAATCAGTGTTTATCAAGGTAGCATTATCATACCTCCCTACCAATGGCTCTAGTTTCTGAATTCTCCCATTGATTTCTGGGTCAATCACTAAAACTACCGTCTTCGTCATCCTTCCTCTCCTACAATATACCAGTAATTTTTCCTGTCTCCAGTTTTGAGATCCAACTACTATAGTCTAGATAACCATTATAGCAGTTCCTTCTTCTTGAAATTCGCAATTATCCAGCACTTTGATTTTTCCCTTCTCCATGCAGATTAAGTAGGAATGTTGGCACGAAGGATGTTGATGCAAACTCATAACTACTTAATTTTCCCTAACTCCCTTCGTGGATACAATCATGTGGTTAGTTACTCGAATGAGGTGGACTCTGACTTTGTTGATGGTGGCTTCGAAATTTGGGCGGACATGATGGCTAATAATTCTTGTCTGATGTGGAAACTTTATTACGAAATGGTGTTACTAATTGTGAAAAATATTTTCCAAATTTTGGTTGACACTACGAACTGACACCTATATGATGGATCACTATGATTGAGTGATGGCTAACATGCTTGTTCGTACAATCACTGCAACCACCCCCCCCCCCCTCGGTCGACCATAATTGGTTGCGGTATGGTCCCTATGCCGCAACAGGGTGGAGATTGAATTTGAAAAACATATAGCTTACTTTATTGAGACTCCTAAATTGTCAACAGGATTTGACCTATTTTATTAACTGATTGATATCCTAACCTATTGACTCATCTCGGTTGTGAGATTTTTATTCACTTCTGACCTATTGACTCCTCTCAGGTGCGAGAGTTATTGAAATTAAAATTTTCTTGTTCATTAATGGTAGGGTTTCATGTGTGTGCCATTCATCCAACCTGGTAGTATTTCTCCATCTAGTTGCACTAGTTTCACTGCTCTTGAATCACAGATCTCTATGACGTAGAACAATCCCATACAATTCATTTGGAGTTTTCTTAGGAATTTCTGGAACTTGCTGTCATAGAGAAGTACTTTGCCGCCAATATTGAATGTATTTCATTTGATATGGAAATCATGCCAAGATTTTTGTCTTTGTTTCTCCATTTATTGATGAAAATCTAAAAAAAATATTGCTTCTTCTAATTCCTGCAGTTCATGAAGGCATGTTGAGATGGATTCTTCTTCGATCATTTGTGTTATTGCAACAATAAATTCAATTGGCACCACTACTTATTTCCCATACACAAACTGAAATGGCGTATGGTTTTGTAATAATTTTACAATATTCCTATACGCCCATAACATGGCTAGTATTCTTTCGTCCCAGTCGTCCCGACTAGTGTTGAAGATCTTAGTTAAGCCTTTTTCTAAGATTTTTGTTGAAAGCTTCAACAGTTTTGTTTTCCTATGGGTGATACAGACTGTTGTTGTGGTGTTGTATCATGAACTTTTCTAGTAATGATTTGATCGTGGAATTAATAAAGTGGGTGCCTTGATCACTTGTCAGGCTCCTTGGACAACCAAATCTGCTAATGATGTTTTCAAAGATAAACCTGGTTGTTGTATATGTTGTAAAATCCTTCATCGGTGTCGCCTCTGCCCACCTAGTCAGATATTCAGTTGCGATGATTATGCATTTTTATTGTGAATGGCGGAAAATGGTGTAATGGGCCCTACAAAGTCGACAACCCATTTTTCAAATATCTGTGTTGCTCTTATAGGATGTAGGGGTAATTCGTCGCAATTGATGGTTTCCCTGTTCTTTGACACACATCACATTTCTTCGCATATTATTTGATGTCCATGTGCATTGTAGGCCACCATAGCCCTGCCTGCAATATATTTCTTGCGGTAGGCTTTTCACCCACATGTCCTCCCGCAAATCCACTGTGACATTCCCATAAGATATATGCTCTTTCGTGGTCTAATACACATATTCGTAGTATTTGATCCAGACCCATTTTGTATAATTGACCCGTTATGAGTTGGTAATCAGCTGCTTTAACGACCAGATGTCTTCTTTGATTTGTTGTATATTCTTTTAGGCACTATCGTGTAGCTAGGTGAGTGGCTATTTTCTCTAGATAATTGGGGACAACTTCTATTCGGAAGAGGTATGCATCTAGTAGTTGGTCATCAAGTGGTCCTCCATTTTCCCCATTCTCCAATATTGATAGATGATCATGTCTGACATTTAGTCTCCCTGGCTTTATTATGACCTCAAAAGTAAACTCTTGGAACAATAGAAGCCACCTACAGATTCTTCCTTCCAAACCAAGTTTATTTACTAAATACTTTAATGCAGAATGATCTATAAAAAATTTAAAAGTACCTCCAAATAAATAGTGGTGAAATTTCTGCAAGGAGTAGACCATCGTGAGAGCTTCTCTTTTAGATTTTTTGTAATTATTTTCCGCTATCGACAGCTTCCTGCTTGCAAAATATACTGGGTGGTCTATGTTGGTTTCTCTTGGTTGCACTAGCACGACCCCCAAAGCAATACCTGAAGCATCAATGTGCACATGGAATTGTTTGTCCCAGTTAGGATGAGTCAGAATAGGTGCACTTTCTAATAACTCCTTTAGTGTGTCCAACGCCTTGCTGCATTCCTCATTCCATGTAAATAGTTATGTCTTCTGCAACAACTTTTCCAATGGTGTTGCGATCCAAGCATAGTTTTGGATAAACCTTCTATAATATCTTGTGTTCCCAAGCAATGATCTCAAATGTTTAACATTATCTGGGGCATCCAAATTTTCAATTACCGCCACCTTAGCTGGGTCCATACATACTCCTTGTTTACAGACTACATGGCCCGGTAATGTTCCGAATGGTACTGCAAATATGCTCTTCTTCAGGTTTAGTGAGTTTTGAAGCTGTCTGAAATGGTCAAACATTATCCGAAGGAGGCTTGCGTGGTTATTCAACAAACTGTATATTGTCTAGTCATCCGTGTACACTTATAGAAACTTGTGGATATATTCTCTAAAAGCTACTATCACTATTATTGAAAATAGAGTTGATGCATTCTTTATCCCAAAGGGCATTACGTGATAAGCATACGATCCCCATTCTATAGTGAATATGGTTTTTCTTTTATCCCCCTCTGTCATTCAGACTTGATGATAGCCAGAGAACCCATCTATGAATGAATATGCTTCATTTCCCACCACATTATCTTGGAATTTGTCAGTAAATGGTGTTGGGAAAGGATCGTGGACGCATGCATTATTTAGACTTATGTAGTCTACACACACCCTGATTTCTGACTTCTCCTTTTTACTATGTATCACTATTGGACTAACCCACTCTACCTCTTCAACTGGGAAAATCAATCCTACGTTCAACATCTTGTCTATTTCTGCTTTGACTTTCTCTTTCACCCTTGGGTTCAGGCGATAGGGTTTATGCCTTACTGGTCTGGCATCAGGTTTCAACATTATTCGCATCTCCCCCAAATATCCCTTGATGCCTTTTAATTCTACTACATAAGACAAGAATTGATCTTCATATTCCTTTAGCATATAAAATATTTCCTTTGTAGCCTATTTGTCCCAATAGTCCCCTATAGATGCTATCTTGGGTTTCTCTTGACTACCAATATTATGTTTCTTTGTCATTAGGGGTAACATATGTATTCCTTCTATGGTAGGTTCCTCCTGTATTTTATGCTCTCCCTCCTTTTCTTCAAATGAAAAATTCTTGATATTTTCCAAATCATCATCATCTATTACCTGGTCTACTTTCCCACGTGTTACTACTTCCTGATTATTAGACTTGGGTATCTGGTCTGACACAAGTGTTTCTTCATCTTCTGCAAGTTCTGAACAGAATAGAATTCCTTTGATTGTCTGCAAGATCTCCATAATCTATTCATTATCCCTTTGAAAGATAAACTTCGTGTAAATATTTCCGCTACTGTCTCCCAACTACCTGTTTTCCTTTTCTTCTCTTTTGTCAAGTACCAAGCTTGATGGATGATATCCAATGAATGTATAAATTTATGCACCCACAATGATTTCAGGTATCTCTTTGTTTCCCACTTGTATTCACAACTTTCTATATGTACTTGGGGATCCGAAAATCCTATGTACTTCTCTTCTAGCTGTGGTCCTAAAGATGCTTGAAATCTCGATTTCAGTTCCTTTGCTACCTCTTCCCATCTATGAAGAGAGTTGTGGTGATTTTCCCACCACCTTGCTGAAGTAGATTGCAATGCCACATCCATGAGAGGAGCCTTATGCTCCCTTGGCATGTTATCTTCAATTTTGCTAATAAAAGTATTCACAGTTTACATGTTAGTAAGGGTGGTGTAACCCCTTACCTCTGTGCCGATCCAGTTAACTCTGCGAATAACAACACATCTTCTGGTATTGATCTCATATCCGCCTTGCTGCTAATCATCCCATGCAACTTCCTATCCTACATCAGAACTTTGAACACTTCGCCAACTTACTGTTCCTCCTGCTATAGGATTAATATAATATTCTCTTTTGCTTGCTGTCATTTGATAAAGTTGGTCAAGGAGCTCTACATCTTGTTTGGTCCCGAAGATTTCTGTATACTAGGGTCCCTAATATGGATCCAATGGTTTGACCACTCTGACTTCACCGTCTTTGAATATGATACGCTCCTTCTTCAAATCAATAATTGCATAATTGTCAAATGCCCAGTCTATCCCCAACAGGTTTGGGTATGGATCCTTATCTCCCATAATGTCGATCACTTCACAATTTGTGTAATTTTTTACTCCCACGGCATCTACTTAAACCTCTTCCAGCCTTCCCATCGGTGCAATGCAATATTGGTTCACCATTCTTAGCTGTATAGGGGAATATGCCAACTTTGGCTTTCCTAATGCTTCCCTTGTATTTATAGGTAGAATATTCACATCTGATCCTAGATCCAACATTATGTTTCTTATTTTAAATCCTGCAACTTGAGCATTTATGCGAAATTCCTTTCCCGTTCTCCTTTTGTTTCTTTTTACTCTCCTTACATACTTTTCTGGAAGGTTAGCGTTAATTGGGTCCTCGTGCTCTATCCCTCCTCCTACTACTGGTTTCAGATTTTTCTTTAACTTCTCAAGCATCTATCCATCATTTACAATATTCAAGAAAAATTAGAACCATTCTTCTATCAGCATTCTTGTTGTAGTCATTTTCACTCCTTCCTTCGATGGTTGCATTAGTTCCATATCCTTGCAGTTCTCTAGCTTCGAGAGTGTTTCTAATGCTTCTTGAAAGTATTGTCTCTGTTGCTCTGGATTAAAGAACTTCTTTGGGGACACTCGTTTGATTAATTTTTCCAGCTCCATCTCTCATGCATCCTCCCCAGTTTTCTTCTCTCCTCAAGTAATTATGGCCACACTCGGCAGAGGCTGTGTCTCGACTACTCTTGGCTCTGCATTGACCAAATTGGCTCCTCGTTGCCTAGTTCTCTCTTCCCACCTTTTGATTAGTTCTAGAAAATCCTCAATGGCATGTGCATTCACTTTTCACTAGGAACACCATGGTCCTCTTGGTAGCAGACACTCTCTTGCTACATGGCCTTCTTAATCACAATTGTAACATCTCAAAGGTCCTCTTCCTCTAGTCCTGCATCCTTGCACCTCATCCTCTCATAGTTTCCTTTACTCTATAGGATGATCTATCCAGTCGATCTGATAATGCATCCAGGGCTCTGGACTAATCTATATGATGAGTTGTTGAAGCACAAATTTCATAGTAGATGTTATTTGGGACATTTGAATATTTTTGTAAGATTGGGCATAAACGTGGAGGATGACCAATTCTCTTGCATATTTCACAATATTCTATCACCGTTGGAGTAGGTTAGGAAAACATGGGAAATTGGGTTGTGTCTGGTACAATCCTTGAGTATTCACTTGCACAAATCCTCCCACTTGTGGCATTTCTTGCGCTCCTACCACCGAAGTCCCAACATTGGCTCCTCGCAACCTCAGGCACTCTGTAACCACATGTCCTTCCAATAGACAATGTGTACACCACACATTGGGTCGCGTTGTTCATGCTAGCAGAATATCCTTGAGCTTTTCTGTCAAAATTTCATTTTGATGTTGAAATCCCAATATGGATGGATCCTGGATGGCTACTCCCCCCCAAACTCCTGTGGGTATCCAACCATTGCTTCTATATTCATTACTTACTAGTGCATATTGAAGGGTATCAATATTTTGTTGCGTCAATGGTGTTCTTGTTAGGGGTAAGAGTGCTTTAATGAACCATTATCGTTGGTGATTTGGGTCAATTGGGTAACTCAATTTCCTAATTGCATCTTTGAACCTTCTCATTAGATCCCAGGTTGTTTCTCTTTCTCTCTATTTAATCTCCCATAATTTGGACAGTCCTTGTTGATTAGTTTGAGAGAGCTTGAATTCTTGTACAAAATCTCTTTTAACATCGTCTATAGTTGTGTTCTGGTGTACTTCTGACCATTTGATAAACCATTGTAAGTCTCGTTCCCTGAGCGTGGTTTGGAATTTGATTAATTTAACTGCATTTAGTGTCTAACGAGCTCTCCAAATTACTTCTCACAGATACCAATGTTGCTCTACATCATCATTACCCTTTCTAGAAAATTCTGGATATCGAATAAATGATCCTTCCATTTCTACTTGTTTGGGTGGAACTAATATGAATCCTCTACTTCCTAGATGATAATTTTTGCTGCTAGTACTGTTGCTAGGGACTATCTACACTGTAGACTGAACATTATACAACTTGTTAGGATTTTGCAACTTTATCAAAAACTTATCAGGCGGGTGGTAAAGTACCAAGGGAAGGTTCGGAATAGTGCTACTTGAAACTTAGGGAATATTATTACCTTGTGTTATGTTCATCGACCTCTCTTAGAACAGTTGTTCCATCAGAACATGCAGCTCAACATCGGGCTCATCCTTGGGTGGTGTGTCCTCCTCTTCATTGGAAATTTTTCCCTTCTCTCTTCGGGATGGGCTCCTATGAACCTATATAACTTCCTTGGTGGACCTGTCCATTACTTTGGGTCCTAATTCATCTTCTCTCCTCCCTATCATCTGTAGTGCCTCTTCTCCTTACTGTGTACTCCTCTCTTCCTTCTCAAACTCCCATATTTCCCTTTCCTGCCATTTCTCAACGATTAGCGCCCCCCCTGATGCGCTCTTAACTCCCTTAACCTATTGGAGGTCCCGGTGTCCATATCCCTATTCCCCTTTTTTCCCTTGTTCATAGCATCTCTCCTTCAAGTGCCTCCCCCAGTACTGGAGGTTTAAGCTTCCATCATGGGACTTTGGAAAAAAATTAGTCCCTCATCCACCATTAATCTTTAACCCACAGCGGGATTTATTTCAACAACTTTCCCCGCAACCCAGGCTTAAATATATCTTCTGCTTTTGTAAAATATTGATAACATTCAGTTGCAAACTCTTCGATATATCCCTCTAAGGTAGTCTGCACCCAAAATTCTATTGCTCGAGTTAACTCCATATCTAGTCTATGCAATGCTGTCAGGTTTGTATGCATCCAAATACGACGGGATCGACACAATCCTCTAGGAAGTGCTTTAATTTGGAGTCTCTGAAACCAGTTATGGATCTCTTCAGGAATTTTTCCACATAAAAATTCATCCAAATCACTTATCGAATCATAAAACAGAACTTGATCCTTGACAGTGCTTTCTTTCTAATGTCTAAGCTCCGCCTGTTGCGATATGAACTGATCTACATGATTTTCCCACTAGTTAAGCAATTCCCTTTCGTAGATATTCGATACCATGATCTATCTCTCTAGTAAGTTTTCGGGTCCTGGCAACTGTAATGTCCCTACTTAGCCTTAGCTAAGATGAGACATTAAATTTTGATTTATTTTATGCTTTATGAATAAATGAATAAAGGAGGACATGTAAAACTCCTAATAAATCAATGCCCATGTGAACAAAGACAAATATGAGCCATGTAAATAATCACTTGCAGGTGTGAAAGAGGATTGAACCAAAGATTGGGTCCACCTTGACCAAATCAACTACGTTGTCTAGGTTCAATGCATCACCAAGAGGGACTGTGCAGTTCTAGAAGGGAGCTTCTAATGTGAAAAGGACCAACTCATCTAAGTGGTTTAGGGTTTGCAAAGGCTATCTCATGTTATTAAAAGGAGGAGAAGACACATGAAGAGGTTGTTGATGAATTATATTTCTGAAGTATTTGTCTGCTTAGACAAATACCATTCTTTGCTGTTTAGTGGAGGATTGTGATTGGAATTCCTGTTTAGGGATTTCATCTCTTCCCTTGAGGATCATTGGAAGAGTTCTTTGCTGAAGTTGGCCACTATCTGGTTTGAGACCAAGCTCTATCTTTCATGAGCAGTGCTGGCCCATTGAGGGTTTTGTAGCTGCTATCTTTGTAGCAAGTGGCATTGTAGATCTGCTTAGATCTAGTTGTTTTTGAGAGGCTTTCTCTATTGGAGAGTGTTCTTCGGCCTCCAAGGAGTTAGCTGATCTATATTTTATATCAGATATGTACTTTTCATTCCATGTACTTAGTCTCCTACACGCTCTGTGCAATTTCTGCTCTATACTGCATTATTTTGTGAGAGGGCTTTGTTATTTCAGTTTGCTATCAGTTTGGAGGAGATCTCTTGGTGTTAGGCTTGCCTTCCCTTAGTGATACGTGGATTGGGTTGATGATCCATGTCTCTACAGATCTGATCTATTTCAGTAATAAAAGTTATCTTCAGAAATTTCTGGGTTTTCTGCATCACAATATATTGTAATTCAGATCTACAGCTTAATATGCAGTATTTTGATGTACTTCTAATTGTATCTTGTTCTTAAAGTCTTGTAGCTTCCAAATCTGTATTAGATATAATTTTTCATCCATAGATCTGTCCTATATCTGAAATTTAATGTACAACAACTGAACCACCTGGAAAATAACGCTGTTTATGTATTTCTGCAGTTTATTTCTAGTTGCAGCTCTCATTTCTAAAGGGATATTGCCCTAGTTCTTTTTGTAATCAGTTGTAAAGGAAATGGACTCATTTGTAAATATGATTTACTGATATAATACTAAAGTATCAAATATTTTTCTGACCTCCTCTGAGCTTCAGTCAGATCTGCGCAATTCTAGTAGCTGGGGTTTTCATTTTGCAACAGTCTCTCTCTTTGGCTGATTTCTAGCTAGTCTTGTTTCCGGGAGATCTGTTTAACATGCTTAAACTTATTTTTTTCTATTGAAATTGCATATGCATGTCACATATAGCTTGAATGAGGGGATCCCAACCCCGAGCTACATTTTCATTGCTCAGATTTTCTTATACAACGTTTTCATTGAAGGCCTTGTTGAGATTCCTGAATTGGGATTATTCCAAGTTCTATAGGCAGAGTCTACAATTGGCCAGGTAGACTCTGGTTCTCACCCTCATTTCAGAGGTGACATAACCAGTAAATTCCTCTGTAGTCCATCTCTGACATAGAATCTTGAGAATCCCCAAAAAGGGACATTACAATGGTATCGGAGCTCCACTCTTGGCACAACCTGTGCTAGCTTTGGAGCCTTAGTAATGCTGCATTCCAAATATGAAGATCCTCTTTCTGAGAGGGAGAGGAGATACCAGAATAGAATTCATAGAAAGTATGACTATACTACTATTGACCTTGACAAGGGTCAAGACAAGGGGAAAGGCCCTGAGTTGAATGATAAAGATAAGGAGGCAGAAGAGTTTGCAAAAAATCTCTTGGAAACCATGCAAGATCTATCCACATAAATAAAGGAGATGAGGATAGAAAGAATGACGGAGTCCCTTGGAAGACTCCATCAAGGAGAGAGTTCATAAATGTCTCAGTTTGGGACTGGTCCACCGGTGAGCTTGCCATAAGCTCCACAGATCTCGCAACGCTCTACAAGGCCTACCTTCTTGGCTATAGAGAATGAAGGGCTTCAAGAGTCAACCTCTTTGAGGTTATTTTGCAGAATATGATTCACAAAGCCAAAGGTTCAAGAATTAATTGAGATTTCAAGATTTCTGCCATCTAAAGGACCGGAGGAGACCATTGCAGCAGTATAGAGATGGAGGCTTCCTTCAGGGGAGGAACCACACCATGGGTAGGTTCTTCTTGCCTAAGTTTGATGGATCACCCTCTTGTTCAACTAAAGCATGGGTGGAAAATTTGGACATCTACTTCCAGCTGAATAAAGTACCTGAAGCAGAAGCCATTAAGATTGTTGTGCTGCATTTTGATGGAGAATCCCACAACTGGTGGTTTCATGGATTTTCTACATTGGGGCACAGCAATGTGTCCACTTATGCTGATTTCACTAGGAGACTAGTGGAAATATTTGATCATAAGGATCCGGAGGCCCCTTTTATAAGCTTGGCCAAGCTTAAGCAGACAGGAGATGCTGAAGCCTATATTTCTGAATTTTTGAGGCTGTTTGTTATGGTTCCTGATCTTTCAGTTACAAGGAGAGTCTATATGTTCATAGATGGCTTGGAGGAACCTTTGCATGGGTTGGTCAAGTCTACCAAACCCACCACACTGCATGATGTCATTGAAAGAACAAGAGATCTCCAAGATGCCTTGCCAAGAGAAAAGGAAACCCTTCCTAGCAAAGCCACTCACTCTTCTAAAGGGAAGGAAGGGAAAGCTACTCCACCCAAGGAGAGCTCACAGAAAAATATTCTTGACAATGATCTCCAAAGGGAGTTGAGAAAGAAGAAAATATGTTTTACTTGTCAAGAATCATGGGTGTCGGGACATAGATGTTCTGTTGGGAGAGCACATTATATTGATGTATTCTCTGATTGTGAGGATGAGGAAGGCAATGATGGACCTAGGAGAGGTCACAACACTGGTGATGATGAGGAGGAGGATCTATCATCATCCAGGGAAGAAGAAGGAGCATTTTCTCCAACCAGTGGGACTCTTGCTTCTTTGAGGGGAGTGCCCAAATATTTGACTCTTAGAGTGCAGTGTTCAATTATGGACCAAAGAGTATCTATTCTTATTGATAGTGGGGCAACCCACAATTTTATTGATGCTCACTTTGTGCAGAGGAGAGGGATCCCTATTGATTCTTTTGATGGGTTCTTTGTTTTGGTTCCGGGGGATAGAACTATGCAGTGCATGCAGTATGTTCCCTCACTTTTTATGACTATGGGGACCTACACTCTGAGGGACCACTTCTTTGTGGTAGACATACCAGACACCAACATCATATTGGGTGTCCAGTGGTTGATTAATTTGAAAAAATTCACCACTGATTGGAGGGCCTTGCAGAGGGAGTGGGTGGATTTGAAGAGTGGGAAGCAACAAGTTATTCAAGGCATGCACACCTACCCTTCACTTGATGTCTCTACCCACGCAACAAAGATGGATTTGCGCAGTGAGGGCAAGGATCTCATGGTTCCTTCTATCATGTTCATGAGATTTCTGCAAGGGACATTCCTACATCATGGAAAGCCTCTTGGGATGCCATTAGATTCTGTGGAGAAAGCTTCACCAAGTGCTGAAACAATGGAAGAAAGAGTCATTGCGCTGTGGGAGGAAGCAAAGGGGAGGATCAACCTTCCTACACAAAATTTTGGCATGCATAATGCCAAAGGAGCAAGAAGCAACAAGGAAAGCACCACCATAGATACATCTACAGTGCTGCCCTTGTTGAGAAGTGTAGATCCATATTGGAAGTCTCAGCTCCTTGTAGAGTACTCCAAAGATCTGCACACCGGGATGATTTTAGATGGCATAAATCAAGGAGGAGGCTATATGGTACATGAAGGGGTAATCTATCATCTTGGAAAAATATTCTTGTCTCAAGCCTCAAAGCTTAAGAAAGAAATACTACAAAGGGCACACAAGGAGTTCCTTTCCAGTTACATGCAATCAGCGAAAATCTACTCCCTAGTCTTGAAGAGGTTTGATTGGGAGGGTATGGAGGAGGAGCTACATAAGCATTATGATTGGGAGGAACTAAATCAACACTTACAAGAGTGCAATAACTATGTGGATATGGGGCAGCCAAAGGATCCTATGCAGGATATATTTCAGCCATCTCTTTCTTCTCTCAAAAGAGGGGAAAAGCCCATGCCTAACTCTATGAGTATGGGAGGTTTGTATGGTAAGAAATCTGATCTTGTAGAGCAAGTTTATTTTTCTGATTTGGCACACTCTCTTACCATATGTATGCAGGCCATGGCTCCTACAAGGAGCAATATTACATGCAGATCTCATGGCAAATATGGGGCCAATGAAAACTTCAAAGCTGGCCACTCCCTTGAGGTGCAAAGGGAGATTGTTTTTCATGATGGGTGCTTTCCAAAGGCACCTAATGAGAGTTTCACTTTCAGCCATGTCAAAGTGGCTTATGCAGCAAATATGTGGTGGGAGTACCACCTATCACATTCAGATCTACTCAGAACAAGGAGTGTACTGCGCTGGTACCTTATGTGGGATTGTGACCCACTTCCTCATGTGTAAATTTCAGTTTGCCTTTATGTGATTTTGCTACCATACATAGATGAAATATTGGTTTTTTTTATGGGTATGTATGGGCAAAGAGTCAGTAGTGTACATGTACCACATGGGATGGAACTATATATAGTACTTCATGATACATGTTTCAAATGTGACATTCGTTCACCCATGCATATTTCTGTTGAGTTTTACACTCCTGAAGGGGTAGACTATGAACCTATCATGCTAGCATTGGAGGAGCAGTTTTTGATGTATTGCCTTGGTGAACACTTGCTTCATGATGAGAGCTTTATTCTTGATGGTGTCATCAATGGAGAAGGAAAAGAGACACAACTCTTACCCTACCAGTTGCTTGAGGGCAAGCAACATTTTGAGGGGGAGGACTGTAATGTCCCTACTTAGCCTTAGCTAAGAGGAGACATTAAAGTTTGATTTATTTTATGCTTTATGAATAAATGAATAAAGGAGGACATGTAAAACTCCTAATAAATCAATGCCCATGTTAACAAAGACAAATATAGGCTATGTAAATAATCACTTGCAGGTGTGAAAGATGATTGAGCCAAAGATTGGGTCTACCTTGACCAAATCAACTGCGCTGTCTAGGTTCAATGCATCACCAAGAGGGACTGCGCAGTTCTAGAAGGGAGCTTCTAATGTGAAAAGGACCAAATAATCTAAGTGGTTTAGGGTTTGCAAAGGCTATCTCATGTTATAAAAAGGAGGAGAAGACACATGAAGAGTTTGTTGATGAATTATATTTCTGAAGTATTTGTCTGCTTAGACAAATACCATTCTCTGTTGTTTAGTGGAGGATTGTGATTGGAATTCCTGTTTAGGGATTTAATCTCTTCCCTTGAGGATCATTGGAAGAGTTCTTTGTTGAAGTTGGCCACTATCTGGTTTGAGACCAAGCTCTATCTTTCATGAGCAGCGCTGGCCCATTGAGGGTTTTGCCGCTGCTATCTTTGTAGCAAGTGGCATTGTAGATCTGCTTAGATCTAGTTGTTTTTGAGAGGATTTCTCTATTGGAGAGTGTTATTCAGCCTCCAAGGAGTTAGATGATTTATATTTTATATCATATTTGTACTTTTCATTCCATGTACTTAGTCTCCTACACCCACTGCGCAATTTATACTCTATACTGCGTTATTTTGTGAGAGGGCTTTGTTATTTCAGTTTGCTATTAGTTTGGAGGAGATCTCTTGGTGTTAGGCTTGCCTTCCCTTGGTGATCCGTGGATTGGGTTTTTGATCCATGTCTCTACAGATCTAATCTATTTCAGTAATAAAATTTATCTTGAGAAATTTCTGGGTTTTCTGCAGCACAATATATTGTAATTCACAGCTACAACTTAATATGTAGTATTTTGATGTAATTCCAATTGGATATTGTTCTTAAAGTCTTGTAGCTTCCAGATATGTATTAGATCTAATGTTTCATCCATATATATATCCTAGATCTGAAATTTAATGTACAGCAGCTGAACCACCTGGAAAATAACGCTGTCTATGTATTTCTGCAGTTTATTTCTAGTTGCAGCTCTCATTTCTGAAGGGATCTTGCCTATTTCTTTTTGTAATCAGTTGTAAAGGAAATGGACTCATTTTTAAATCTGATTTACTGATATAATACTGAAGTATCAGATCTTTGGCTGACCTCCTCTGAGCTTCAGTCAGATCTGCGCAATTCTAGTAGCTGGGTTTTTCATTTTGCAGTAGTCTCTCTCTTTGGCTAATTTCTAGCTAGTCTTGTTTCCGGGAGATCTGTTTAACATGCTTAAACTTATTTTTTTCTTCTAAAATTGCATATACATGTCACATACAGCTTGAATGAGGGGATCCAAAATCTGATCTATGTTTTCATTGCTCAGATTTTCTTATACAGTGTTTTCATTGAAGGCCTTGTTGAGATTCCTTAATTGTGATTATTCCAAGTTCTATATGCAGAGTCTACAGTTGGCCAGGTAGCCTCTGGTTCTCACCCTCTTTTCAGAGGTGACATAACCGATAAATGCCTCTGTATTCCATCACTGACATAGAATATTGAGAATCCCCAAAAAGGGACATTACAACAACGAAACAATTTATTAGCAAAAAAGGGTGACTTTTGGGCAAGACCCACGTTCAGGCTCGAGGCCAACAAGATTTTGTTGTAGTCTAGGATAAAGCCGGAATTTTCACCCTGCTCAATAGAGCAAGGAGTCTCACTCGAGGTGTGTCGTGACCTCACTAAGGTAAAGAGCTAAAGCTGTATTACTGAAGAGAAACTACTAATAGAAAAATAGACATTACAGCTATACATAACACATTCATCGCATATGAATCAGGACACAAGCTACCATTTAGCAATTATCAATAAGAACATAAAAAAATTTGAAATCACTAAACACACGGCTAAGAATCTAACTATCATACACATCATATAATCCACAACCCAACATTTCTCTATTATATTATATCATCAACACAGTAGATATTATACTCCACATATTTCAGTGTAATACAACATAGTACATTTCAGACTCTACATAGCTCCCAGGACACAAAAATCAATATCTTTTCCAGAAAAATTCCCCACCCGAAGATCACCGAGCGAACTCTCTTTTCCATTTCTTATCTACCTACGCTGACTAGCACTGTTATTATTTGCCCCTTCTTTGCTCGACTGTTCTCCTGCGCTCCATTACTTCCCGTATTCTTCCACGATTGGCTCTGCCTCTGGGAGTCCCTTTGTTTGTTCACTGTCCCTTGTTTCTGCCATCTGTGCTACTACCTGTCTATGCTTCGCCACCTTTCTTTATATTCTCTGCAACCACAACGATTCCTTTCCTTTCATAATGTCTCTCCTCCACCTATTCTTCCTGCCACTTTCCTTTCGCAACTCAAAATTGTCTTACTCAAAACAAAGGCCCCAAGAGCAAGGATTTCAAAGGAAGGTACAAGTGCAACAAAATCTGAAGAAACTGAGTATTCTGTACCAATCCCTGATTTTGATGCAGATAAATACTGGATGCGGGAATCCAGGATGGAAGTACATTTGCAGGCATGTGCAGTATGGGAATCTGTTGTTTCTGGGGACACATCTACCAATGAATATAAAAGGTACAATTCAAATTCCATGAATATAATTTTGAATGTTTTTCCAAATTCTGTGAAAACAAAATTTGGCCAATGTTCAACAACTAAAGCTCTCTTGGAAAAGCTTCATAATCTCTATTCAACAAAGCAATCAACCCAAGATGTTATTTAAAATTCAAATTCTTTCGATCATGATGAAGAAATTGAAGAAATGACCTAGACAAATTTTCAAAGTGAAGTGATCAAAGTGATAAAGGAACTCAAAAGTCAAAAGGAAAGGAAAAGGCTTTTGGAAGCATAATTGAAGGCAACAAAAGAACTCATCAAGGAAAATGAAGAGTCTAAGAAGATGATTAGTAGTCTTAGAGCTCAATTGGAAGAAGTCAAGAATGCATAGACATGAGACTTCAAGAGAGAAGTCCAACAAAAGAAAAAAGAACTTGACACAACCACTGCAAATATTAGCAGGATCGAACAACAAACAAAGGAAACAAAAATTGAAAGAAGGGAATCTAATCAAAGATACATATCCACAGTTGACCAAAAGAAAAAGGAATTGGAAAACTCTTCAGTTGAACTAATTATGCTCATGATTGATATCGAGAAGAAGAAGGAATAGATACAGGTTCTCAACATAGAAGTAGAGAAGATCACTCTTCTCTAGCTACAAGTTGAGGAGGTAGATAAAAGAAGGGAGACCTTAAAAATATAGTCTCAAGAAGATATTTCTCAAAAGAAAGAAAAACTTGATGTAATGCTTGATGAGATCAAAAAACTCAAGGGATCAAAAAAATAACACATACATGATAAGACGGATGAAGAATAAAAAACGAAGGCAATTGAAGTTGGTAAAGCTCCATTTGATGAAGATACAAGTTCCACATCTTCGCAGGATGACCCTAATAAGGAAGTTGATCATAATGAAAATCCAAAGAATAATGTTGCAAATCCAAAAACCAAGACCAAATTAGTCAAGAATAAAGGACAACAATAGACTACAACACGACCTCCAAAGAAGAATGAAAAATATTCCAATTATGTTCATTTATTTAATGGTTATTGTTTTTCATGTGCGAACTATGGACATATGGCCAGTGATTGTAAAAATGTTGACAGGTATAACTATCAAGCACCATCACATCTTAATTAATAATTTAGGTACACACATTTATTTAACGGTTATTTATTTTTATGTGCTAACTATGGACATATGGCTAGGGATTGTGAAGTTTTTAACAGGAACAATCATTATCTAGAAAATCCTAGAAGCAAGTTTGCAGCATCACGAGATAGGTTCCACGATGATATTGTCAGCAGATTATATATTCCATATGGGCCAAACATTGAATGTTTCAAATTCCATAACTATGGCCATAAAGGTCACGATTGCAGATATTAGATGGAATTAACTATGGACTGTAGGTTTTAACCCTGTACAGAAATTATCTACAAACGAATCTTAAAAACAGAAAATAAACAATAGTGAGAGCATAAAACATAAAATAGATAAACACAAAGATTTTCCCCTAGATCCCAAATTGGGACGACCAGCTTGATTTTTCATTTATGTTCCTTTTAGTGTTACAACTCATATATATACATGTCGAAGCATACATAAACCCAAATCCTTTAACCTTGGATTAGAACATAACCATATTTCCCTTGACCGGATCTAGAAAATACCAGGGGCTGAAAACCATCATGCCCCAAAACTATGTGCAAACCCATGCACAAAACCATGGGCAGGTCCGCCCATCAGAAAATAAGGCGGGTGACTAGTTGTGGAAAGAATATAACACAAACCCAACATTCTCCCACTTGTTGTTTTCTTTTCGCAGGGGGCCATAGGAGAGCTGAGTCATTAGCCCAACTTTGCAACACCCATTGTTTCTATACACCAAGAGAACTTCTGAGTGCTCACAGACTTCGTCAATGCATCTGCAACATTCTTCAAAGTGTCCACCTTTACCAGCAACACCCTTTTAGCCTCAACCATATATCTCACAAAGTGATATTGAACATCAATGTGATTTGTCTTTGAATGATAAGTAGGGTTCTTAGCCAAGAAAATTGAACTTTGGCTATCACAGTCTATCCTTATAGCTTCCTGAACCAACCCCATACTTGAACACAATCTCTGCAACCAAACTGCTTCCTTGCTTGCATGAGTGGCTGCCATGTATTCTGCCTCTATAGTTGAAAGAGCCACTATAGACTATCTTTTACTCATCCAACTGACTACACCTTCAAATAGGCTAAACACATAACCACTTGTAGATCTTCTTTGGTTTAGATATCTAGCCCAGTTTGCATCAACAAAACCACGAATGTCCAACACTCTTTCCAATCCTGATCTTCCCTAGTAGCACAAGCCATAATCACTAGTGCCACGCAAATATTTGAAAACCCACTTCACTGATGTCCAATTCTCCTTCCCTGGGTTTGACATAAACCTGCTCAATAATCCCACTACATGTGCAATTTCTGGTCTAGTACAAACCATTGCATACATCACGCTACCCACTACACTTGCATATGGAACACGGGACATATCCTCCTCTCCTTCTTATTTCTTGGGACATTGTTCAGAAGACATCTTTACACCTACAGGAATCAGAAAATTCACTGGTTTACTATCTTGCATATTGAACCTCTGCAATATAGTCTCGACATACTTCCTCTGGTTTAACCAGAGCTTCCTCTTTTCCCGATCTCCCTTAATTTCCATGCCCAAAATATAGTTTGCATCACCAAGATACTTCATGTCGAATTTGAAGAACAGTTGGGTCTTCAAATCTTGGATAATTTCTTTGTAATTTCCAATCAACAACATATCATCCATATACAATACCAAATAAATAACAGAGTCACCAATTAATTTAAAATAAACACAGTGATCCTCCTTGCTTTCGGTGAAGCCAAGTCCTCGTATATAGGTATCAAATTTCTGATACCACATCCTTGGTGACTGTTTTAACCCATACATAGACTTCTTTAACCTGCATACCAATTATTTCTTCCCCTTCACCATAAAACCTTCAGGTTGTTTCATGTATATCTCCTCTTCTAGATCCCCGTGAAGAAGCGTTGTCTTCACATCCATCTGTTCTACCTCAAAATCAAATGCAGCAGCAACAAATAAAAGTATTCTAATAGAAGTAACTTTGGCAATAGGAGAAAAAATATCACCAAAATCAATTCTCGGCACCTGGGAATAACCTTTTTCTACCAACCGAGCTTTGTATTTCTCCACGTTGCCTTCTACATTCATCTTCTTCTTAAACACCCATTTTCTCTCGATGGGCTTCCTTCTATCCGAAAACTCCACCAGATCCCATGCCTCATTTTTCTGCAAGGATGCCATTTCATCAACCATGGCCTCCTTCGAGAGTTTTCCATCCTCTGAATCTACTGCCTCCCTAACGGGTCTGGGATCATCATCAGTTATAGTTAAAGAAAAATTTGAACAGAAAGCAGATGGACTATACCTTTCTGGTTGTCTTCTATCCCGAATTGATCTTCTCACAACTAGATTTTGAGGTTCTTCCTCTTTTGAGTCTTCTTCTGTTGCAGAGTCTGATTCATCCTCCTTTAGCTCAAACTATATCTTCTCAGGTTCCTTTGGTAGGACCTCATGTTTAACAACATCTGTCACCTCTCTAAACACCACATCTTATCTATACACAACCTTCCTTGTTTCCAGGTTCCAAAGCTTGTAACCCTTTCAACCATCCTCATACCCAATAATGATGCACCTTTTAGATTTATTATCAAAATTGGTCCTTTTCTCCTTTGGAACATGTACATATGCATCACATCCAAATATCCTCAGATTTGAAAGAGAGGGTTTCTTACCAGTCCATACCTCATGTAGAGTCTTATCCTCCAACATTGATGAAGGTGATCTGTTAACCAAGTAACATGCAGTCTCCACTGCCTCTGCCCAAAATTCTTGTCCTAACCCGGTACCACTGAGCATGCTTCTTGCCTTTTACATCATCATTATGTTCATTCTTTCTACAACTCTGTTTTGCTGAGGTGTGTATGGAGTAATCTTCTGCCGTGCTATACCACACTTCTTACAGAACTCTTCGAATTCCTTCTTGCAGAACTCCCCACCATTATCTGTCCTCAGCACCTTTATATTCTACTCTGTCTGGTTTTCCACCATAGCCTTAAATTCTTTAAATTTGTCAAAGACTTCAGATTTATTCCTCAAGAAATATATCCATGTATTCCTTGAGAAGTCATCTATGAATGAAATGTAGTACATAGACTTACCCAGTGATGGAACCGACACAGGTCCAAACACATCACTGTGCACAAGCTCTAATATCTTGTTAGCCCTCTTAGCACCAGAAGGAAAACTCACCCAATTCTGCTTCCCATATACACAATGTTCATAGAAATCAAAATCCAGAGAGCTATTAGACATACCTTCTACCATACCATTTCCATGCAGTATCCGAAGGCCCTTCTCTCCAATATGTCCAAGCCTTTGATGCTATAGCATGGTCTTTTCTCCAGAGACTACTAGGCTTTCCGTTCCACTTTTAGGAACCACAGAACTGTTGCACCCATCAATAATAGTGCTGCCCTAAAGCTTGTACATAGTTCCAATCCAAACTCCCCGCATTCTTACCAGTGCTCCCCCAACCATATTACAGGCATGTTTCTCGAACACTGTTTTTACACTTGCATCATCCATCTTGCTTACAGAAATCAGATTTCTAGCTAATGTAGGAATGTGCAGAACACCAGGAAGTGTTCTAATCCTTCCACCTTGTAGCTTCAGCTTGACTTTTCCACGTCTGATGATTCTGGCCTTCCTATCATCACCTAAGAAGACATCACCGCCATCATAGTTCTCATACTCGCAGAACCACTCCCTATGAGGAGTGAAGTGAAAGGATACACCTGAGTCAATCAACCATGACTCATGATCTACATGTGTATTTGAAGAAGAAGCCAAATACACATCCCCACCTTCATCAGAGGTGGTTTTTGCCTCTGCATAAGGAGCATCATTAGATCCCTTTTCTTTCTTAGGAGCTTTATATCTGCAGTATTTTTTGTAGTGCACTTCCTTTTCACATTTCCAGTACACCTTTAAAAACTTTCCAGGAGATTTAGATCTCCCTCTAGATTTAGATCTCCCACTCGAAACCTTATTATTGTTTCTGTTCCGGGACCTTCCTCGTACAGATAAGGCATCTCCATTCTGAGCCTCCATATTTCTTCGTCTCATTTCCTCTGATAGCAAGCCTGAGACAATGTCATCAAAATTCAAGGTAGTTGTATTGCTACCTATTGCAATAACCAGACTGTCCCACAAGTCTGGTAGAGAACACAACAAACCGATGCACTTATCTTCATCTGAGATTTTAATATCAACAGATGATAGCTAACTTACCATAGTATTAAAGGAGTTCAGATGCTTTGTCACCAAGTCTCCATTATTCATCCTTAGGTTATACAACTTTTTCTGTAGGAACAATTTATTCCCCAGAGACTTAGATTGGTATAAATTCCCAAGTTTGTCCCAAAAATTCTTCGTCGTAGCTTCCCCAGATACATTCAACAATACCAAATCTGAGACACACAACCATATTGTGCTCTTCGCCTTCCGATCCAACTTCTTCCAGTCTTCATCTAACATTGTCGTTGGTTTATTACCTAGATCTACCATGATCCAATGGTCTTTATCCACCAGCAGATCCTCCATCTTGAGCTTCCACAACTCAAAACTCTGACCATTAAATTTCTTGATCTCTATCTTCCCACCGCTCGCCATCTTCTTTCACCACAAGAATCGATCCCACAGATCTCCCACTAAACAGGGTCTACCTCAGGCCCGAGCAAAAAGAAAACCCCTCAGTAGCAAAGGCGTCCCCTTGAAACTGAAACAACTCTGATACCAAATTTAGGTTTTAACCCTGTACATAAATTATCTGCAAACGAATCTTAAAAATAGAAAATAAACAATAGCAAGAGCACAAAACATAAAACAGATAAACACAGATATTTTCTCCTGGATCCAAAATCGAGATGACTAGCTTGATTTTTCATTTATGTTCCTTTTAGTGTTACAACACACATATATATACATGCCGAAGCATACATAAACCCCAATCCATTAACCCTGGATTAGAACATAACCATAGTTCCCTTGACTGGATCTACAAAATACCAGGGGCCGAAAACAATCATGCCCCAAAACCATGTGCAAACCCATGCATAAAACCATGGGAGTGTTCGCCCATCGCAAAATAAGGCCCAAAAAATAAGAAGGTTTGGAAGAATAGACATATACAAACACAGGATGAACAAGTAAAGGATTAGCAAGAAGTGCAAAAAGACAAGAATGTCTCACCAGCTATGCTCTCAAGGTTCGTAATAGGTAATGAGGAATCAGTAGTTGTTGTTGTAACATTTCTTGTTTTGATAAGTTAGACATAGTAGAAGAAAATGTATTTTTTTTTAAATGTTAGGTTTGGATATGAAAAAATAAAAAAATAATTTTTTTTAGGACTCATGAGAAATAAAATAATCGTATCAGAAAAGAAAATGATAGGATTTGATGCTTTAAAAAATGAATACAAAAGATTGAAAATGCTAGGCATATATTGAAAGTAATAAAATAAATAAATTGCTTAGTTTCAAATAAAAAAGAAAATTAAAGTTGTGTGCAATTTTTTAGGATGCCACAACCCAAAAATGATTTGTTTTTTATCATACAGATTAAACATGATCAAGAATATTTAAATTTATGCATTAGATCAATAAAGTTAGTGGAAGCTTGTTCAAATGCACTAAAAATAATATTAAAAGTTAAATTAATTTTAGTAGAACAAATTGCAACATTAAGCGGTTAATTAATTATTTTAATAAATGCATGAAATGGTTTTATTCCAAAATCCACAAGCGAAAAAATTATTTGTCATTTTTTTATTATTGTTCAAGCAGATCTGAACGGTGGATCTGTTCCCTACCTAGATCAATGGTGGGGAAGGCTTTTCCCACTGGTGGACCACTCGCATACGTGTTTCTCCCTCATCATTCCCCCCTACTCAAATCCGCTTACAATTGCCTACCCCCTCTGAAATCCACCTTCCTCACAACAATTGTTTTGGATCCTACCAATGGATCTTTGACTTTCCTCCAATGACCATTTCCCAATATAAAATAATTTCCCGCCACCTGTACAGTCTCGTTACACCTGCTCCATTACCATTGCCATATTCCATCCTATTATGTCCGCTCCTTTACCATTATTCACCCGATTTCATCGCCGACTGCTCCATTACCATTATTCATTAAAACCTCCATGGTTATGTTTCTCTAACATTCATCCCAATAATGATAATGCAAATAGGATATAAATAAATTTATCCCATTCCTTCCACCACATTTGATTCATTTGTTATTTCTGTCGAATTTCAGGTTTTACAGAGACATCATTTCAGTTACAGCTCCACTATCTTCTGTCCTTGTCATCAGAATTCTTACTTGTAGATACCTTATTTAATCTATTATCTATTTAATAGAGAAAATTTCCCTTCTCTCTTCCTCTCCAGGTCGATGGCTCCCAAAGGAAAAGGTCAAAAACCAGTTGTTGAAGAAACCCCTAGTGTGTCTTCCTTGATAGATCTTGACCATTTCCCTTTAGTTGATCAATTCTTCAAGATCATTAACAGAGAGTGTGAATTTGAACTCTATGAGTTGCACATGTGCCTAAAGTAGAAATACTTAGACAAATAGGATTAATTCAGTCTCTGGGAGACTCTATTACCTCTGTATACATTTCATCTGACCCATGAATTCCCTAACCTAGTCACCTGGTGTCAAGCCAAGTATGATCCCCTTAAAACGACTGTGGTAGCTCAAAATGGAAAAATTTTGATTTTTATCACTCCCGAGACAATCAACCAAATGTTTCTTATTCCACAGAGTGATTCCCTCAATCATTTCTCCTAAGCTGCTATAATGGAATTATAGCACAAGTTGACCTTTCCTAAGAGAGCACAGATCTTTGAAACATTCCTTCTAGATGATGTTGAGCTTCCATAGAAGAACCCTCCTTACCCATCCCCCATGTTCCGTGAAGCCACTAGACACATTATTTCTTTAATTTCTTGTTTTTTAGGCTATCCAAATGACATGATTATGGATGAGTCGATTCTTGGTCACTTCTCCATTTTCTCTAAAGACAACCAACCAACATTCATGTATAATTACAACTAATTCCTGGCTGACAATATGCATGAACAAATGATGAATTTGAAAACTCAAGGGATGTTGAAGTACACTTCTGTACGTTTTCACATGTTTCTTTTTCAGCAGGGGGATTCATTACCAATCACATTGCATAAGCAGGATGATAAGGGTTTTAATATATCAGTTATTCATTGGACTCAATTTGTTAGATCCATTTCAACTGAGTTTTCATTTATAGATTTCATTGATTCCTTCATTCATCCAGGTTCCCAACATTTAAGCAGCTAGAATGAGCCTAGGATTGGCTCAGACATCAAAATAATACTACATCTAAGTGAGCAAGCAAAAACTGGAGACTGGTTTCATTAGCATAATTACACAGAAATCAGAGTGTATGGATGTGAACTAACACCTTATAAGCTGCCCAAATATGTTTCAGTGAGACTTTTCTCTTTGGAATATATTAGAAAGATGATTAACATGGATGAATTTCACTTTGTTTCAGGTAAAATAAAATCACAGTTCAAGACAAAAACTAAAGTAGGCTCTTTCATATGCAATACCAGATCATAAAATATTTAAGTAGATGCCATCCTAAAGAGGATAAACTTCCATCCAAGCTTCACTTGGTCCTATGATCCTTTCAGCATTATTTCAAACTTGAGGGTCGAGTTGAAGTCACCTCACTACAATCATACACCTAGGCCAGAGATTGAGAAATTCATGAAACAATATCAATGGGTAGAAAATAAATTGTAGGAAGAATAGGAGCATATTCTTTCTACATACACTCTTAGACTCCTATCTCCCAAGACCAGCAACATAAAATTCCTAGAGAGGAACCATCATCTTCTGCAAACATTGTGAAATAATTCATAATTTAGCATAAGAAGCAGAAGACTAATTTTAACATTTGCTCTAAGAAAAGCCAAAAAGAATGAGACATCATCAACCTGGGTGATGCAGAAGTATCTACAGCATCGGAGGGAAGTGCTCCTAATGTTCCATCATCCTCGACAGCTTCACAAGAGCCCATGGATATTATTCAATCAATTGGAACTAGTGAACAAGGTGATCAGAACCTTTTCTCTAAATTATTAGAAATAATAAAAAAGAGTGAATTTCTAAAAGAAAATGTTTACAGTCAGTTTTGGAAGTAGACCTCTACATCACAGCATAGGATATTGATAGATTTTGACAGGGAAAACAAAAGAATTTAGACGACCTTTCTACATGCCCACGTCCCTTTTCCCAAAGCTCCTTTTGATTATAAGAAAACTATATTCTCATTTGATGCAAATCATATTCATCCCATAGACCAGATGGACATACATAGAAAATCAGGAGAAATGATTTTCTCCACCATGACTAACACAACCATGACATTGTCCAAATTAAGAAAAAAAATTTCAAATGTATAATCATAGTTGAAGATCGAAAAACTTTCCTCTTTAGCCAAAGACAATAAGTTAAAGCCATTAAAATATATTGTAATTAAGATTGGGTATGACCTTAAGGATGTTAAGGCTGTAGAAGAAATTCTTAAGAATAAGAATGCAAATATTGCAGCTCTTCGAAAGCAGCTAAAATTTCCTTCTACATAAGATCCCCAAACTAAGGAAATAAAGGAGAGTGAACAGAAAAGAGAGGAAATACTCAAACTCATAATTGAGAAGAAAATTTATATTAAGAAGATGGAGGAAAAAATTGAAGGTTTGCGTAAGGAGAAATAACAGTCAACCCAGCATGCCATGATTCCAATTTCAACAGTACCTATTGCAGTTGCAGGTACAAAGTCGAGCTCTTCATCAACATCAACATAATCTACATCAAAAACAGGTGATCCAACCAACCTTGCAAAGGATTTGACTATACAAAAGTAGGAGATTGAAAAGCTTCTGGAGAAATTCAGAAATCCAAAAGCTTAGAAGATAAGGAATGACACCCTGTACATGCAAGAGATGCAGAAATCTCATAGATTAGCACAGAAAGTTCAGAAGTTGGAGAGTGATTTGCTAATGACAGACACCTTGGCCCAAGTCAAGGAAAGCATATGGACTGAAATAAGTCAAGCTATGATTGAAGTATGGCCATCCATACAAATCATATTTGAACACGAAGAACTCATCAATAAGTGCAAAGAAGTCATTGAGAAGGAAAAGGCAATACTGAAGCAGAAACCAACTGAGGCCTTAGAAATTATTAAAGTGTTGAATTCAAAAAGTGGGGAAAAATTAGAAAATATTAACATCACAGATAGAATAAGGACCATTTTGGAGATCAAGAATTTTTTGCAGAAGAAGAATCTGTTAAATCAGTTGGAAACAAAGTGTATGTTACACAATAATTTGTCACCATGCTCATTTTCCCCTTCTTGATTCTAAAATTCCCCATGACGAATCATGTGCAATGTTTCCATCATCAAGAAATATGCTAACATATGCCCTTTAAAATCCAAAGAATAATTCCTTGAAATATTACTAAAGAAACTTGGTCAAATTCCTAGTTTCCTAGTCCAGCGCCCTTCTTGGTGCCATGACCACACTGATGTCCTTTTCCTAGTTCTGGCCCAACACTGTCAGCGCCCTAATTTCTTGGAAAAACGTGTTGATCCCCTTCTTGTAAGTGCTTCCTAAAATGGAGGAGAGGCTTAGACCTCTAGAATCTTAAGGGCGATGATTTGGTTTTTGAACATAGATGATAAGGCCAAGCTCTCTCATTATAGAGCCTTGATCTCATCCATGGGGGATCATCCCTTAGACAGGGGGCCTTCCTCCTCCTTTCATGGGATCCCAACCTCCTTCTCCTTGCTATAAATTCACATCCCTCATTCCCCCAAGTTTAGATCTTATTTTATCATTGCCAGACTTGTTTGTACTCTCATCCCTATGCATGCTTGCATCATGATTAAGCCTAAATGCATGGGAGAAGGAATGCTTTTGAGCTGGGTGAAGGACTCTAATTTTCACCTAAGGATGCCTCCAACATCAAGGCCTATTTGTAAGCTCTCCTTTTTTAGTTTATGAATAATAATATCTGATGTTTTCTTTCTATATTGTCTACCTGATTATGAAAATATTCTGGTACTCCTTTATCTTCTAGATAGCTAGTGTTTATGTTTATTATATATTGTATCATATTTTTTGTTGTCTCTCGATCATCCATAAGTATTCGCACGCCATCAGTAGCAGGAAGCGGGTCTACAAGGATCGTGGATCAAGGTCACCCTCAACGGATCCAAGGATAATGATTATAAAAAGGTATTTATGTCTCTTTCATCTTTGTGTTGTAAGCTTTGGTTAAGAAATATTATGTTAGATATAATCTCATGTTGCTAGAACCAATCTAAGGCTAGAGAGATCGCCTCTGTCCATAGAGGAGATTTATCTTAACAATAGAACTGGCGACTCCTCTCGGGAGATTTAGCCTTTTAATTCCTCCTTCCCTAAACTGATCTTAGATCAGTTTCACCGATTTATGAAATTTAAATCTTATTAGGTCTCTGTCAGTTTGTGTAAAGGTTGTTTGTCACTTCATTGTGTCAGGTCTAGTGTGTGTGTGTAAGACTCTTTTTTATTTTCTCCTTATTTTTAGCTACCAGTGCCATTTATGTCCTTACAGTAGCATTAGCAATGTTGTTATATATAGTACAGTCATGTTGATTGGCCTTTCAGCACCCTTCTACTCAGCACAGAAGCACTGATAACAACCTTGGGAAAATTTGAGCTTCCCTCCTGATTATCTAGTGTGTCCTAGCCTTTGAAGTATTCTGTGATATCTCAGTGATCTCCTTGCTGTGTGTTTTATTTACCTATCTTCTCTTAGCGAGTTTGTTTCGTCTCATTAAGTTGTTGTAAGTTTGGGAACTTTTTTCCATTTCAAACACCCTTTGTCACATATTTCTTGTCTTTTTTTTAAGAGAGTTAGTGTATGCTTTGATCATCTCTGCATTTCTAACTGTTTCCCTTCGGTTCAGTTTCAAGCACAAGATTACAGTTTGTTTGGCACACAGGTCTAGAAGAGTGTGTTTTGTCTAAATTCAAAAGAAATTGGAAGTTATTTTCTTTTTCGTTTTTGATTTAGATCATCTTTGTCATTTTAAGAAGAGTAAAAAACATTTCATTTGTGCATTCTTTAAAGCGATTTTTGTTTGGTTCGATTGAAATAAAAGTAAAGAGATTTTTCATTTTTTCCTTCTTTCATTTTTTTTGCTTTTGATTGCATTTCAAAGTGAAAAAAATATATATTTTTGTGCATCTTAGTGAAAGGAAAGGCATTTTTTTTCAATAAGTTGCATTTGGTGGGAAAGTGAATTCAATTGCAAAAGCATTGCATTTTTGTAATTTGAAACTAGTGTGGGGACATTATTGTTGCTGCATTGAGTGCACTTTGGATCATCTCTCTTCCCTAAATAGTTTAGGATTCATCAAAATTGAAAGTTTCTTTTCTTGCATTTATTCTGCATCATAAGGATTCAGGTGACATTCATTTTGAGCCTTGAAACTGAAACTTTACTCAAGATCAACTTAAAATGAACCCAATTTACCTTAAGGAGCATTGTAATTAATGATAATATTAAATGTTCTAGGTTAGATACGTGTTCCGTTGTCGTTAAATGTAGGATTTTTCGCTAACGATCTCTGTTACAAAAAAGGGTTGATATCTCATCCCACGTATGGAAGTATATTGATGTATGATAAGTATATTTGGGGTGCTCTCATCTAATGGTTACGCATTAGATAACACTACTATAGACTGGACTCCCACGTATCGTAGAGTATATTTGGGGATACACCATTAGGTTGCAAGCCTACCATAGGTAATCGAATCGGCCTCCTTTAGACATGATACACCGAAAAGAACATTCGGGGAGATTGGTTGTTGTACGTTAAGTTCTTGGTCATTTATCTTTCATTTGATCACTAAGGTGTATATTGTATTTCATGGATACTTGGTAAACCTTTATGCCTAGCAAACCATTTTTTTATTTATTTTTTGGTAATTCCAAAAGTAACTGCCCACAAAAACATCTCATCCATGCAATTCTCTAGCTTTTATTACTTGGTAAGTTGTGATTTTTCTCACTTATTTCCTTTTTTATCTTCTTCTCTAAGGTCATCATGGCTGAATCATTGAATTCGCCCACTCCCTCCTCTGATGGATCTCAAGAACCTCCTCCTGAGGTCCCTCGTTTTCCAGTTGGACCCCTTGAAGCACGAGGTGAAGAGCTTGGAATTGTCATCAGTGTTAAACCCATATCAGCTTGAGCACCTCCTGAAGATTTTCCTTGGACCACATCGGAAGAATCTGAGTCGGAAAGTCCCGAACCAAATGCATAGTTCTCAGTCCTTCCTTCAAATCTACTATTTGATCCAATTGTAGTCTTGCCTCAGCACCCTTACAGTGCTTTCGATCAGCCTGAAATCCTTTTTCGAGCTTCTCTAGTAGCATCTCGATCTACCATCCGTCTGTTGTTTCCTGATGAAATGGCATCAAATGTTGATGATGTTCCATTTGTGAGCGCTCCTCAAAGCACTCTTTAGGAAACCTTGGCTTGTATATCCTGGAATCCTCTTCTTCATTTTTTCCCTTTGAGGGAGAATTGTTCAGATCCACACCTCATGATTTGAGTAGTGGAACCAAAATATCATCTAGTTATGTTGCGTCTACACTCATGCATGGTTATACCTCTTTGGGAAACCTTATTTCTAGAGATTTCGGTGGCACACTATTATTTATGGACCTCATTTTCTCAACACGTTTTCCTCCATCTTCTGACCCATTCATTTCAGATGTGGCCGCAATGTCTTAACCTATTATTCAACCGAAGGTCACCATTGGTCAAATTACTGTGTCATTCAGATCCTATGTCCCTTATTCACCATCTACGATTACCACCATTGAGTGGGTAATCCATGGTTTCATCCATGCCTGGGGGGTAGTCTAACCCTCTCTATGTACCTCCCCTTTTGGGTGGGGGGAAGCCAAGTTTTGGATCTATTCCTGGGGCAAGCCAACCTCATGTTCAATATTCCTAGGTTCAACAGTCTTTTCCACAACAAAATTCAGCATATCCGTTTGTTCATAAACCCAACATTCCTTATGTAAAAACACAGAACATACAATACCAACAGTATTTACAAAAACCCCAGCCTTCGGTTATTGTTGTTGTGACTAATAGTCATTTTGGTTCTTACACCCAATCTAGTTTGAATCTCCTTCTGGGTCAATCTGGTCCTTTCCCTCATCAGCCTGGTACTCAGTTCCAACAATTTCCTCAAGGTAAGTGCCAACAACTCCGGAATGGGCCTCAACCTGGTGCTTCATATAAAAAAATTCCTAAGTCCTGTAGGCTCATCTAGGACCTCGGGCTGGACTGTATGTTCAACAAGGACCACAGGCTAGACCCCATGTTCAGCAGAGCCACAGGCTGGACCTTATGTTAAGCAGGGATCGAAAACTGGACCTCTTGTTCAGCAGGGACCTTATCCTTACCCCATGTCCAACAAGATCCATAGCCTCAATTCCTGCAGGGGTTGTATCAACAACCCCAGCCAAGTCTCTATCATCAATATTTGCAGCAAGGTCCTTACCTGCCATGGGGGAAATGCGCATATCTGGGTCATAATCTGCCCTATTGGCAGAAGAATCCTTATCAATCAGGCTGGAACCCCCGACCTTTCTCACCTCATCATCTACATTTGTTATTATTGGATATGTTGGAATTGTCAGATGTGTGAAAGCTCACAAATGACCACATCCAACATTAGCTGCGTTGGCCGCTATTCTAACTAATATTACAGGAAATTGTCCGATGTTCAAAGGAAAATATGGGGAATACCCCCAAACCCATGTTATGACATACCAATTGTGGTGTTCCTCTAATTCTTGGGAGGATTATTCTATTCATCTTCGTCTTTTCTAGCACACTTTGACTGGTGTTGCAGCCAAATGGTACATTGAGCTCCCTAAAAAATCGTAAAGGTAAGTCTAAATTTGAAAACCCTAAACATGATTCAAATAAGTCATCTATTGGTGATTCTTCAACATGTAAGCCCAAATCTCCTTGTCTATTATGTGATGACAATCATTACATCAAGGATTTTCCTCAGCGTGCTGAAATTTCCCGTCTTCTGAAGGGCGCACTAGGATTCTGACCATTTTGAAAGAAACGTTCCCATCCCAGCATATGCAAATGATAGATTAGACTCAATCATCTGGTAGCTATTAGGTGTTCATGGATGGGATGCAATATGTTGCCATCACTACGAGAAAGAAAGATTATCCCAATCCATCCAAGGCTCCTATGGAACCGAAATTCCCAGATCACTCTTCCTCTTCCATGCCTCCTACTTCTGGTCCTCTCTAGATCGAGAGACCTAGTAGTGACTCCATCATCCGACCACCCCCAAAATGTGTTCTTCAAAAATAGTCTTACATTCAAAATGCAAGAATAGTACAACACTACAATATTGTAGAAGATCTGGCTCAAGTTCTTTTGGCGATGTCGGCTTTGGAGGTCCTTCCGTCGTGCCCATCACAACAGAAGGAACTACTCATTGCCATTGGAGGGAATCATCCTTCAAATTCTAATCTGATTATTTTTTATCTCGAGAGTTTCATTCCACGCCTCCTATCTCAAGTAGCTTTTCTGATTCAATTTACCATCATGGGAAAGATTATTCATCATATTATCATTGATGAAGGTGCTTCAACCTGCATCATGTTCGTCGCATGCCGGAAAGCCATCGACTCTCCCCCATTGAGTCAGTCCCCAAATATATAAGAAGCTTTCGATGGCTAAGTTTCTCGGTTGTACATCATTATCAAGGCATTTCCCATATTGTTGGGGGTGAAAATGGTAAACATGGAAGTTGAGGTGATAGACGCCAACTTGAACTATAATCTCCTTCTTGGACGTAGTTGGACAAACGTTATGGTTTGTGTAGTCTCCACCCTATTTTGTCTCCTCAATTTCCCTCATAAAGGGAAGATAGTAACTATGGATGAGTTGGATTTCTTCCCCTATGAGTCTTCAACAGGTAACATTTCGTATGTTGGGAAGGCCGCTACTCCTTATGAGAACATTGGGATGGGTATTTTCAAAGACTCATATCTTATGGGATTTTTTCCGCTTTTGCCTCCGAATGTCACCTCCGTAAATATGATTTCATCTGGTCATGATCCATGGATTGTTCCTAATTCTGATCAGGTCGAAAGTTTTGGTGACACTATGCCTCTTAGCCTAGCTGAGCAGATGTATCAAGATATCCTCATGGCTTCTGAGACTGCATCTGAGACTAATACTCATTTTGTTTCATCCATAGAAACTTATGTGAAGTCTCCATGGTTTGGTTCTTGGGACTCTAATGATCCCTTAAATGAGAATTTCCCTACCGACGAGAGTATCATGGAGGTCATGTCTCTCAAAGAAACTCCATGGGATGATGGACATCATCATTCCTCATTGCTCTCAATCCCAGGTGACATCTCTGCCTTTCTAGGATCCCATGTTTTTCCGGTACCGACTGACCCACTTCAGAATCTAGATTTGATTCATGAAGTGTTTTTTGAGGAAAAAATTGGAAATATCACTCCAACCACTCTGATCAACATCTTTGTTAAGCAAGGATTGTTGAGAATGGGCATATCAGTGATTCTTATTCTCCCGATGAGATCAAGATCATTAAGGAATTTTTTCATGAGTTCTTCAATGTATTCCTTTGGTTATATAAATAAATGTCTGAAATTGATCCAAGTATTGTGGTGCACAAAATTCCCACCTATCCGAAGTCGAAGCCCATTCTCGAATGACTTCGTCCTGTGCACCCCAGAAAGGTTTCCGCTGTAAAGGGCGAAAGTTAAAAAACTTCTTAAATATCGTTTTATCTACCCCATACCATTGACAAATTGGGTCTCCAATATTTTTCCTGTCAATAATAAGCAAAGTACCATTAAGGTTTATGTTGATTACCATGATATAAATCGAGCTTGTCCTTAGGAAAATTACCCCAGTACGTTTATCGATCATATCATTGATGAATGTGATGAGAGTGAGATATTTTCTTTTATGGAGGGTTTCTATGGCTACAACTTGATTAACATGCATAATCGTTGACCAACACAAAACTACTTTTATTTTTCCATGGGGGACTTTCGCCTATAAAAATCTCCCTTGAGGCCTGAATAATTCCGGAGCAACCTTCTAGTGAGGTATGTCTTATGAATTCCATGAAATAAAGCACATAGTTCAATCATATCTCAACGACCTTCATGCTCATTCTGTGAAATGTTGAGATCACCCAGAGCACCTTAGAGCTATCTTCCTACGATGTCGACACTATAACAACATGTTGAATCCTCATAAGTGTGTTTTATGCATCGAATGTGGCCAACTCCTAGGCTTCGTGGTGTCTAAAGAAGGCATCTGCATCGATCCTTTGAAAGTTGAGGCAATCATCAACTTTCCTCCTCCTTCTTCCATCCATCAACTACAAAGCTTGCAGGAGAAAGCTAATTTACTCCGTTGTTTCGTATTGAACTACGCTGAGCTTGCCAAAGACTTTATGTGCTTATTGAAAAATGGAATCCCATTATTATGGGATGAAATTGCTCAGAGATATTTTGATGCAGTGAAATGAGCCCTCATCACGGCTCCATTGTTGCATCCTCCCAATTATCACCGCGACTATTTCTTGTATTTGGCCATTGCCAACAACACTATTGACATGGTGCTGGTTCAGGATGATGGAGATGGTCAGGAACATGTGGTGTACTACTTGAGTCGTAATATCTTCGATACTAAGACCCATTATGCTCATGTAGAGAAACTTGCATTAGTTTTTTTTCATGTCGTTCAACGTTTCCATCACTACATTCTCTTGCACAAAAACATAGTGATTTTCTGATTGCAACCCCATGAATTACATTATCACACGTCAGTTTATTCACAGAAAACACTCAAAATGGATCAGTATCCTTCAATATTTCCACTTAGAATTTACTGCTACTAAGTCGAAGAAATCGATGGTCTTTTCCCAGTTGATCTGTGATCTTCCTACCACATATGATACCACTCCAGTCGATGAGTCCATCCTCGATGAGACTCTATTTCTCATTAGTAGTCTTGATCCATGGTATGGCAACATCATTTTATATCTCTAGACTCAAACTTATCAACCAGAGATATCACACTCTGAGCGAATACGGATTTGATACCAGTCCCAAAAATATCGCATCGTTGGGGACACCCTCTATCGTACTGGTATTGACTATGTCCTCCGTCATCGTATGTCTCTCAAGGAAGCTGAGAAAGATCTGAATGACTACCACTCTGGGGCTTATGGTGGTCACAAGTTTGGTTATGCCACCACTCAAAAGATCATTCGTGCAGGTTACTTTTGGCCATATATTTTTAAATACTGTATCATTGCAGTTTGAAAACACCTAATTGCTAGATTTACTCTTGAAAAGAGCACACCCCACCCTCACCCTTGCAACTAGTTGTGACCATTGTTCCTTTCATGAAATGGGGCATTTATTTTATGACCTGTAACTCTTGCTCGGCCAGGGGGCATGGGTATATCAGCGTTTCCATTGACTATTTCACTAAATGGGTCGAGGTGATGCCTACATTTTATAATGAAGGTCTCATTGTGGTGAAATTCTTATTCAATCATGTCATAGATTGATTTGGTGTACTGAAAGTGATTTTCATTGATCATGGCACTCATTTTTGTAATCATATGATGACAGATCTCTCTGCTCATTTGGGGTTATGTCACGATAACTCCACCCCTTATTATCCACGGGCCAATGGCCAGGTTGAAGCTGTCAACAAATACTTGGTGACCATGATTCAATGCACCATTGGGAAGCACAAGAGATACTGAAAAATCATGATTTTATCTACTCTGTGGGCATACCAAACCTCCACTAAGACTACCACTAGATTCGCACCTTTATAATTGGTGTACGGTCTAGAGGCCACACTCCCGATCGAGTGTGATATTCCTTCCCTGAAGTTGGCTATTGAAATCCTTCCTGATACTTCTCTAGAAGAGGAGCACCTGTTGTACCTCGAGTGTCTCGACGAGACCAGAAGGCTTGATGCTTTAGATCTTGAAGCATGGAAACAACGAGTTAAGGTGAAATATGACAAATATATCACACCTCATGTTTTCTCTGAAGGTGACTTGGTCCTGCTTTACGAAAAAACCCATGATAAGATGGGAGTTGGAAAGGTTGAGCCAATGCAGCATGGGCCCTATATATTCAATGTGTTTTGGAATGTGGAGCCTATGAGCTAGCTGATTATGAAGGTAATCCTTTGGCTGAGCCCCGAAACGGGCTCTACCTGAAGAAATATTACACTTAATCTTAAGTGTGATAAATTGTACATTAGTGTGTTATTCATTAGTGTGCTTTGAGTTGATTTTTGGTTGATTGTTTGCCTTATAGACATGTTTCCTTTGCTTACCTTCTGTCCCACTTAGTTTGCATATGTCTACGATCACTACGTTGGTTTTGTTGATGGCGCTTGTTGTAGCACACATAACTTGTCTTCGGCAGCATGGGCACTCTTTTCTCATGATGGCAAGTTGATTAATTTACAAGGAATTTTTTTGGGTTGGACAACTAACAATATTGCCGAGTATAGTGTGGTGATCGAACTATTATCGAGTGCCATTGATCCTGGGATTAGATATTTGTTTGTTAAGTTGGACTCATAGCTTGTTGTGTTACAATTCAATGGGCGTTATTCTGTGCGCATTCCTCAAATTTTGCGTATGTATTTACGTGTTAGATTATTGGAAAGGAATTTTGATTTTATCACATATGAACATATTACTAGGCATTTAAATACTTTAACATATTCATTAGAAAACCATGTATTAGATAGAGATTTGTGCAATATGTAAATCAAGACATCGGTATGATACACAAGTAGTCGTAGAAACACACACACACACACACACACACACACACACACACACACATATATATAAGTGTGTTACATCCAAAAGCTCAAAAAATATGTGTTCTGTTACAAAAATGGCTCTTCGAGCCTACATCAGTAAAAAAGTGTATAAATAAGGTTGCTATCTGCCCACATGGTGCTCATGGTAGCTGGTGACCGCTCGAATTACTCGACAGAGTAATCGATGCAGTCTGCCCGGAACTCCGACAGCGTGTCTATAAAAGCACAGTGGGATCTCATCAAATGTGGGATACTCTGGAATGCCTCACGTGAGGCTAACCAGGTTCTGCCCTAGCTCAGCTAATATTTCTACTCCCTCCTCATAAGGAACATCCTATGATGGATGGGCTACCCTCCTTGTAATTGGTGACATGTCGGGAGGGCTCTGAGGATCCATATCTGAAAAAGATCATAAGTTTACGTGTTAGAACACAAAAAAAAAAAAAATATGTAAAAAATGTTTAAAAACATTTTTTACCTGCATTGGTCCACTATGTGTCTGGTGGGATCAGAATATCTGGATCTCCTATGAGGTCGATGTTGGCATAGGCATAGTCCTCAACTACGATCAGCTGATGCCAAAGCCAACTAAAGAAGGTTGTGGGGAAGTTAATTTTTTTCCCCCATCCTTGTTAGGGCAATATGTCACACCATCACATCAGCCTCAGATCTCTCGAGGCTACATCGTGGATCTCTAACCTCTAATACTAGAAGAGGGGTACTCTCTCCAAAAATATGGTCACCAGAATTGACCCGTACTTGAACTGTTCTAGTCTCTCTCTCTTGCACTTGGTTAGTTGGCTCTTCATGTTAGCTAAAAACCCCTCGCACCAGTTGAACATTTTTGGTGCCAAGAAATACATCACATACTGGAACTGTGATTTATTTTCCTCGTGCAATGCCTAGGCTCCTGCCGCTCAAGTGATATAATGCAATATCGTGCGTAGGGGGAGAACTATAATGGAAGATATGTCTAGCTTCCCAACCTATGTCTTCCATGCCCCGGGGCAGTATCTCTGGATGAGCATGCTTGTGCTCTAACCCCATGGGCGAGCTCTGGAGAGTTGTATTCTCTCCCCTCGCCTAGATAATTCAATGATAAAATAGAATTACATTACATCTAGGTCGAGTTCTTGGTCCCCGATGATGAATAGTTGTCATTCCACATCCCAGATACTGATCAGGTACTAGAGAAGCTCCAGTTGATCTCTTAAGCCGAATGTTTGAAATAATCTCAACAATCCACAATTGCACAAAGAATTGATGCAATATTGGTCCTGCAAGGCCTGGTGGTCTTCCACCTTGTGGCCTTGTTCTTTCAATTTGACCAGAATCTTCACTGAAAGAACCTACAAAACATGTCCAATTGGTCTTTTAGGAGGATTCATGGAAGAAATTTTATAATTTAATAGTGGAGTTGGGAGAATTTATCAATTTAAAATCATCCCCGCAATTAGCGTGTTTTTCCGAAAGGATTTAGTGCTAGTGGCACACTACCCTAACGGGTTGAGTGCGACCAATGCGACCTCGATAGCTCGAAGTAGCACTGGTCGCAAGATATTTTAAGTTTTGAAAAATCTCCTATAAACTCCCTAATTTTGAAAAATAAATGCTAAATGAATAGATTTAAAATGGAGAAGAGGTTCAGAGCTCTTACCTGGAAGAGACGGATTGAAAAATGGTGTCCCGGATTGGCCACACCACTGATTTGAAATTCGGAGGGAAAATGGACAAAATTCTCTTCTCAAATTGGAAAGGTGAAAATGATTTTGTTTTTTGGTCTACTAATAGATTTTTGAAAAAAATTAGCCAATATTTTATTATTTTTTTCTCGATATCCATGATGTTTGCTATTTATGTGTAGTGCAGGACTTTCACACTACTAATGATCATTTTGAATGCAAATGAGTTTAATTTTATCATTTTTTTGGGATCGTTAAATTTTTACGAAAAATGAATCCCCCTGGAGTCAACTTTCAGCTCTTTTCTGACTCTCGAAAAATGAAAATATTGTCGAGCACTTGTCATTTTGAACTCGTTAAAGTGAATGAATTGACGTGATCTCAGTATACGTTTACCCCTTTTTCGAGCTGAGGTTTACTATTTACGAAAAAGGAATACCTTGATCGAACATGGTCAAGAGGTTCTCTCGGATATAGTTTTCTACCTTTTCAGATTCAAGAGACGACTTACGAAAAAGGACATGATGGATTTTCCTTTTTGTTTCTTTTGAAAATCCCTAAGCATGAAAATTTATCGAGTTTACCTTTCATTGGACTCGTTAAAGATTAAATGACAAAAGACTTGTCACCATGACGAGACCAAGTTTCTCCTTCCTAGGGCTCATTGCACTTACTAGGATGGACTCATTCGAAGAATGAACTTACATGCTCATCATATGCTATCCTCTTCATGTTTGCTATAAAAAATAAATAGGTACTCATTAGCAATAATGGGGGAAAATTGAAAGTGAATATCCTATGTGTATTTTGGGCAGCTTTTTTCTCTTGAACATGACACTCATCTACAATTATTCATGTCGGGTTTGGGACATCTTGCATTCGTCACTTTGCCTCCATGGGTTTGGGAAATCCATTTGCCTCTTATCTGATTACCAATTTTTTCAATGTGACCTCTGATCCTATATGAGTCAAATGTCACCACGCTCCGAAGTCATGTCGCCAATATGTTCAAGGGAAGTCCTTTTGTCAAACATCTTCTGCATATTTGACCTCCTCTGTTACAATCCCAAATCAATCCTATCATCTTAAGATATATGTTGTTCTGTGTCGATGATGTGGGCATCCTTATGGCCCTCCTTCAATGAATCACTTCCTCTCGACTTCATCTCATTACCTGGGAAAGTGATTTAGAAACTTTTTTTTCAGTACCTTGGAGCTTGCATGCCTCAATGGCAAGTTCTTCGTGTTCGACGATAGGTTCACATCATTGGCATTCGATCGAACGATTCTGCAAGTGTTCTACTTCAACACATATATTCAAACTTGTATATTGTGTTGTTGTACCTTGAGGTCCATCGTCATTATTGATGGTTTCTCTCGTACCTGTTAACAATTTTCATCATTAACCGGTAATCAAGTGGTGTCTACCATGTTCGATACCAACATGTTTATTCACAAATTGAGATCACGGTGAAGATCCTAGGTCACATCTAATTTTTGGTCTAGGCTGCATGGAGTTATTGAGTATTCATGGTTGTATACACAATCCTATCTATACGAATGGTTGCATCCATACTACAGATCCATTTATATGGTATCTTTGAGACATATGGCTGTGTCCATACCATGGGCTCATGTGTTATTTGATGCCTAGTGCAACATTATGTGGCAAGGCCTATTTATACTAGAGATGTCATATATTGTAAATGTTTGGTTTGGAAAGTTCTCCAAAGGCGGTATGTGTTCTTTTCCTTGGCTCGAAAGCATTTCAACCATCACTCCATGTTCTTCCTTCAAGCTTTAAGGGAAATCTATTACATAGTAATTTGTCACCATGCTCATTTTCCTATCCCTGATCCTGAAATGCCCCGTGAAAAATCCTATGCAATGTTTCCATCAACAAGAAATATGCTAACATATCCCCTTAAAGATCCAAATAAGACTTCCTTGAAATATTACTGAAGAAACTTGGTTAAATTCCTAGTTTCCTGGGTCAGTGCCCTTCCTGGTGCCATGACTGCTCTGATGTCTTTTCCCTAGTTCTAGCCCAACGCTGTCAGTACCCTAATTTCTTAGAAAAATGCATTGATCCCCTTTTTTGAAGTGCTTCCTCAAATGGAGGAGAGGCTTCGACCTCTATAAGCTTAAGGGCTCCCAACCTCCTTCTCCTTGCTATAAATTCACATCCCTCATTCCCCCAAGTTTATATCTTGGTTGATCGTTTTCAGACTCATTTGAACTCTCATCCCTATGCATGCTTGCACTGTGATTAAGCCTAATTTCATGAGAGAAGGAATTCTTTTGAGCTAGGTTAAGGACTCATATTTTCATATTTTCACCTAAGGATGCCTCCAACATCAAGATCTGGTTGTAATATCTCCTTTTGTAATTTATCAATAATAACATCTGACGTTTTCTTTCAATATTTTTCTACATGATTATGAAAATATTCTAGTACTCCTTTTAGAAATTATACAAACATATGTATATCAATGGATTCAATCTGATCAAGAAATGTGCTAAAGCTAGATACTAAATCCTTCGACAAATCAATTGCGGAAAATAAGAACGATCTCCAATCACAACAAGTAAAGAAAGAAGAAAATCAAACCAAAACACATATATTTTCCCAGGGAAAGCTTGCTGCTCAAAACCCCTCTATATTCTATTGTATATTCACCATGGAATCATGAAATAATTACAATGCACTCTTCTCACAAGAGTCTCCTGCACTCTCACAACTGTTTCACACTGATCTAGAAAAAATTGACCAACACTTAGCCAATTTCCTGCCTCTAATCAGCTTGCCTTGCTTTCACAATTCATGTGGAATGCAATCCCTATTATTTAGGAATTTCAGCCTTCCAAAATTACGCAATGTTCATGGGAAATCTAATGGATGTCTTGATGCATGTTGGAAACCTACTGATAATACAACTGATAGTTAACATCCCTTTAACCTTTGTCTCAACTAGGTCTCCACTGGAACTGACACGTATGCATCTATTAATATTAAATCATGAGTTGCATGGAAAATCACCACATGTGAATTAAATCTGATTTAATTCACTTGATCTCTCACTAGTGCAAAAAACATTTACACCTATTTCAATTGTCTTTAACTCAATAAATTGAGTTAATTGATTTATCATGCATTAAACTAATGCACTAACTACAACTCAAACTCCATAACTAATAGAATCACTCTGCATACCTCACTAACCACCCTCAACTCGAAATTCATGAGATAACTGAGTTTATCACACTCAATTAACTATTACAATTGATTATGATATAAGATTACATTTTATTGTCCAATTTAATTAAGGGAAAATAAAATTAGGCACGCATTTCTTGTTGAATTTTCAACACTCCCTCTCAACAAGAAAGGGATTATCTTCCACCTAGATCCTTCCTCTATGGTATTCGAATTTTCTCCTGGGGAGCACCTTCGTCAGAATATCTGCATCCTGATCTTCCGTGGGAATATATTGAAGTAACATAATGCACCTCTGAACACAATCTCTGAGATGGTGGTATCGGATTTCTATGTGCTTGTACCTATCATGGAATACCGGATTAACTGAGAGTTTAATGCAACTCTGGTTATCACAATTTATCATAGTTGAATCCATCTGAGAACCAAACAAACCAATCAAGATCTTTCTCATCCATATGGCCTCACATGCAACTTGACTTGCTTCCATGTACTCTGCCTCAGCTAAACTAAGTGCCACGAATTGCTGCTTCCTGTTGTACCAAGAAACTGTTGTTGATCCTATGTTGAAGATCCTGCATGATGTGCTCTTTCTTTCTAATGGAATGCCTACCCAATTTGCATCTATGAAGCCTTGAAGCTTCACTCCCTCTATCCATCTGTACCATAATCCATACTTTGTAGTGCCCCTGAGATATCTCAAGACATGCTTCTCTGCCTTCCAAAAGAGCTTGGTCTGCTTAACCATAGCTTGAATCAGCTGGTTAACTGTGCAGTAAATGCTTGGTCTAGTGTTCACTAAGTACATTAGGGAACCCACTAGCTACCTGTAAACAATAGTGTCCACTAATTCTGCTAAAGTAGCATCCTCCTTCCTCTAATTTCCTAGAAGAGGAGTCTCCATGGGTTTACAACTCTCCATGTGAAACTTATCCATAAATAGTGAAGGAGTTCCATGTCCTTCATTTCGAACTCCCTTGCAAGATCCACTTTTCAATAAGTTATCAACTGGTCATCACCTGTCAAAATTAGATCATCAACATAAACTACGATAATAAAGATTTTACCATCCACCAAAATATGGTACAAGTTTGCATCTGCTTCACTTTTGGTGAAGCCCAACCGGGTGAAATAGCTGTCAATTCGAGTGTACCAAGTGCGAGGTTCTTGCCTCATCCCATACAGTTCTCTCTTGATTCGACACAGATGCAACTCACTGCCAAAGATCTCAAAACCTTCTGGCTGCTCTATGTAGAATTCTTCCTCAATAAATTCATTGAGAAATGCATTTTTCATATGCATATGATGTATCTTCCACCCCATCTATGCTGAGAGTGCAAGGATAGATCTAATTGATGAGTATCTCACAACCGTTGCGAAATTCTCCTCATATTCAATCCCTTCAAATTGTGATAATCCTTGATCTACGAATCTAGGCTTGTACTTCTCCACACTCCCATCTGTCGCCTGCTTCACCTTATAGATCCATCTAGATCCAACCACTGATTTTTCGACCGGTCTTGGGACAACTTCCCATGCACTATTCTTGACGATGGATTCATACTCCTCAACCATAGCGTCAACCCAAACTGGTTGTTGCACTGCTTCCTCAAAGGAGGATGGTTCTGTCATAGTACACTTGCTCATAAGAGCCATGTATCTAGTAAACCTATCTAGAGACTTCCTTTGTCTGCACAGTGAAGTAGGTGCTTCTATATGCTCTGTGGCATCAAGTATCAATATATCAGCTTCTGTGGTGCACCTTCTACCATTTCTAGTGGATGGATCTGCATGAGTGTTTTCTGCCACTCCATGATTCTCCGCATGTGGCTGCTCCACAACTTGAGGTTCATTCTTTGGAACCAATAGTTCCTCATCTGCATGCAAATCCAACTCCCTCTCAAGGGACAATCACATGGCTTTCTCCTCATCAAATTTTATATCTCGTCTCACAACAATCCTACTGCTATTTTGGAAATACACCCGATAGTTGTGGGGAGTATTAGTGTACCCCACAAATATCCCAATATTAGTTGTTGGTTTGAGCTTCTTCCTGGAATATTTGGTCACATGCACATATACAGATGAGCCAAAAATTTTAAAATATGAAACATTAGGTTTCTTACCAGAAAAAGCCTCCTTTGGTGTACTCATGCCAAGTATTCGATGAGGACTACGGATTTTCACAAATACCGATGTGTTGCATGCCTTCGCCCACAGATGCAACGGTAGGCCTTGATCATGCAACATTGCTCGTGTTGCACCCACAACTATTATGTTATTTCCTTCTATGACCCCATTATGTTGTGGGTTATGAGGTGCAATCAACTCTCTCTGAATTCCTTCTTTGCTACAAAATTTCTTGAACTCATTGGAGATGTACTCACCACCATTGTCGCTCCTAAGAGCCTTCACATGCTTCCCCATATCTTTCTCCACCAGTGCTTTGGACTCAATAAATTTTGAGAACGTCTGATATTTCTTCTGCATGAAGTAGATCTAACACTTTTTAGAAAAATCAACAAAGATCACATAGTACTTGTTCTTTCCTGTCAAAGCTATAGAGAATGGTCCACACACATCTAAGTGAACTCTCTTAAGGATTTGTGAAGCTCAGTTCTCCTTCTCATGAAAATTTGCCTTTGCATACTTCCCCAGGGTACATCCCTTTCATGTGTCTAATAGTGCAAGAGTACCCTTGGGAAGACCCATATAAATATGTTGCATGACCTTCAAGGCTCCGTGGTGTAGATGGCCCAATGTCTTGTGCCATAACTCACCCTCATCTCGGCTTACCACTTACCCATTAATGCTGCACAACCATCTACATCAAGTTTATAGAGATTCTTCACATGATCCCAATCTTCTTGGCTTGTCTTGTGGCTTTGTGTCGAAGGAAATATTTCCCTTCATTGAAAGCCACATCATAGCCTCTATCCTCCAACATTGAGACAGAAAATAAATTCCTTTTCAAGCCTGGTACATGCATTACATATTTTAATAAGAAGGGTTTACCTCACTGTCTCAGGAAGGTAACTTTACCATTCCCAGTAGCATTGTACCACTCGTCATCACCCATTTTGATATGAATCTGGAGGTACTTCTCCTCCAAGATACTGAAAATTTCTTTGTCTCCTGTCATGTGGAAAGATGCATGTGAATATCCAAGTACCACACTAATCACATTGCACTTGACACCATGCATCCAATGAGCAAGAATTCCAACTCAAATTGTGAGGTCAAAGCCTCACCAACTACAGATCTTGAATCCTTCTTATTCTTATTCTTTTGTGGAAAATTAGTGGCATACTGTCCATGCTCGTGACAGTGAAAACACTTCACTCTAGACATGTTGCGCTTCTTGCCTTATTTGCTAGACTCGGATTTGGAATAAGATTTCTTTCATTTCCCCTTCTTTACGTTAGCATCCAAAGCATGATTTTCTTCATCATCTATCTTATATGAATATCCATCCATAATATTCCGCCTGAATTCTTCTTACACCAAATCCGACCAAAGTCGTTCCCCATCTGGCAGCTTCTCCCTCCCATTGGCAGAGTCCTGATAATTATCCCAACTTTTGGGAAGTCTTAGAAGAGTTAGGCTTACCAATTCATCATCTTCAATAGTAATTTCGACACTCCCAAGCTCATCCTGACATTGGACAAACTTTGTTAAATATTTTTGAATAATGTCGCCTTTCTCCATTTTGATTTTCCTAAGCTTGTCCTTTAGCGCCAATTTTCTATGATCACTACTGCTCTAAAACAGATCTGTCAAAGCCTTCCACATTTCATATGGAGTCACTTTCCCATGGAGATTTGAGATAATGTGGTCTTGTACTCCCTCCAGTAAGATCATCCTCGCTTTTGCAACCTTATTTTGCCAAGCATCAAGATTTGCGGCATTTGCTGCAGTGGGTTTGGGAATGTCATTATAAATGAATTATTTCAACCCATTGTCCTCCAATATTGGCTCCATCCTACCTTTTCACACAATATAATTGGTACTTTCCTCGAGTGCATACTCTAATCTAAAGCCATTGAAAGCCATTTCGATCCTGATCCGTCTGTCACGCCATGAATACTTTTGCAAATTCGAATTCTATTCGGTCACAAACTCAATTTATTCTCCACTATAGTGATTTATTGTACTCCGATACCATGTATAAATTATATAAACATATGTACATCAATGGATTAAATCCGATCAAGAAATGTGCTAAAGCTAGATACTGAGTCCGTCTAAAAATCAATTGCGGAAAATAAACATGATCGCCAATCACAACATGTAAAGAATGAAGAAAATCACACCACAACACAGATATTTTCCTGGGGAAATATTGCTGCTAAAAAAACCTCTATATTCTATTGTATATTCACCATGGAATCATGAAACAATTACAATGCACTCTTCTCACAAGAGTCTCCTACACCCTCACAATTGTCTCACAATGACCCAGACAAAATCGACCAACAATTAGCCAATTTCCTGCCTCTGATAAGCCTACCTTTCTTGCACAATTCATGTGGAATGGAATCCCTAATTTTTAGGAATTTCAACCTTCCAAAACTTTGAAATTCTCATGGGAAATCCAATGGATGTCTTGTTGCATGTTGGAAACCTACTAATGATACAACTGATAGTTAACATCTCTTTAACCTTTGTCTCAATTGGGTCTCCACTGGAACAAACATGCATGAAACTATTAATAGTAAATCATCAGTTGCATGGCATATCAGTAAATGTGAATTAAATATGATTTAATTCACTTGATCTCTCACTAGTGCAACAAACAGTTACAACTAGTTCAATTGTCCTTAGCTCAACCAGTTAACGAATGCACCAACTGCAACTCAAACTCCAAAACTAATAGAATCACTCTTCATGCCTCACCAACCACCCTCAACTTGAAATTCATGTGCTAACTGAGTTTATCACACTCAGTTAAGTTTTACAAGAGATTATAAAATAATATTACATTTTATTGTCCAATTTAATTAACGAAAAATTAAATTAGACACACATTTCTTGTTGACTTTTCAACACTCCTTGATTTGCTAGATAGCTAGTGTTTACTTTTATTATTTATTGTATCACGTTTTCTATTGTCTCCAGATCATCCACAGGTATTCACGTGCCATTAGTAGAAGGAAGCAGGCCTACAAGGATCGTGGATCGAGATCACCATCAACAGATCCAAGGATAGCGATTGGAAAAAGGTATTTATGTCTCTTTCCTCTTTGCGTTGTAATAATTAGTGAAGAAAGATTATGTTAGAAATAATCTCGTGTTTCTAGACCCAATATAGGGCTAGAGAGATCGCCTCTGTCCACAGAGGTTATTTATCTTGACAATAGTGTCAAAATTTGAACATTGTTGTCCAAATATTACACATTAAGTTCAACCTGCTAAATCAGGAAGGATTACCTGGACTAGTAGCTCCCAATGATAGATTGATCAACTTGGAGGAGTACTACAAGAAGCTTTATAGAATTTCCATTGAAAAAGCCAAATTAGCAGGAATTAAAGGTAATATGATAGGGGAGGCTTTTCTGGAAGCTTTATATTTTGATTTAATAATTAAACATGAAATCAAACACCTCTTCATCAATAAGCCTAATTTTGAGAGATACACGGAAGTAGATGAGTTTTCAAAAGATCATTTAATCTGGATATACCAAGTCAAGAAAGATGGGATCACTTGTGTGAAACTATCGAGTAACTTTCATCTCCAACAGCATGTCAGCAAAGCAACATATTTTGGGGCCACATCATCAACCACTTCCTCAAAGACAGTGATAGATCTCTCATCAGTTTTTGTATTCCTATTTTTTGATACTATTTTTGTAATCTGTTAGATACTTCTAAGTGATATAAATTAGTATAAATAACTCTCCATTCGAATTATTAAAGGTTGCATCGTTGGATGAGCACTTTTAAGTAGAATTGTATGAGTTTTTTATCATTAATGATAAATAAAATGATTCTAGACTTATTTCAATCAATTTTTCTCCTTGTAAGTTTTTCCAATATTCATTCCATTATATTTTCTGCATATATTTGATTTTTATGAAGATAAGTAGGTAAGAGAAAATTATGTTTCAGCTTATCTTAAATCCTCTAAAGTTATAATCCATTTTAGAGATTGACTTATTAGAATATTTTTTTGTATAAGTCCCTCTATATCAATTAATTATCATTTGTCTTCATAATGCTAAATATATTTTTTTAAGCTGGAAACGTTGTTTTTCAGCCTTTCATACTTATGATAAACTAAAAATTCAATCTGTATATTTAGCTGATCATATATTCTTACAGTTTTTCCCTTCACATATGCGCAATCAAATCATTCTTTTGAAGTAAAGAAACAACCCTTTTCTTAATACTTAATACTATCAAAAGTTTAGAGTTTCTTCTTGTTATTTTCTCAATACATTGGTCATCCAAAAAACCCCTTTTAAAATAAACAAAATATTTTAGATGCTATGGAATAATTAATTGCCCAAGAATTATCTCAAAGGACAACAATTGCTTCAGATAATGTCTCAATTCAAGATGGTTCGTTAAAAGATTTGAACAATCTCGCTTGTAAAATCCTTGAATTTTGAAGAGGGGGAGTTTTTATAGCAGTATGTGGCATAGGTCTACCATTGCGAGACAAACAACATGGACAAAATGGCATATTTAGGAAAAATGTTTCAAATCCATAACAAGTTCAGGGGGAGAAGAAAAGTTAAAGGCTTACATGTCTTCAGAGATTTCCAGAGGAAGGTTTCTTTTTAAGGGGAGCACATGCAGGTTACATGTCCACAAGGATCACCATCGATAGATCATTACAAGAATGCTTCTCGTTAGGGGGAGCACAGGCAGATAACAAGTCCACATGAAGCAAGAAAATTATTAAGGGGCGTAACCCTCTTCCATTGATGTCAAAGGGGGAGAGAAAACCTAAGAAGGATATTGAAATATCAAGAAAAAGGTAAAGCATGAATTCAAGAGAGTTTTACTTGCATGAGGAGTACGTGTGTTGCCATAAATGACAAAGGGGAAGATTGTTTGATGGTGTTGTCATTGATGTTGACCCATCCAGTTCACTGGGTTTTAATTTGACCAAAAACACCAGTCATTGATGTTGAATGGATAATGAATGCTTATGAGTAATTGTTAGATTAAATTTAGATATCAGCTACAGTGTTGGATGGCTGAAAACTCAAGTCCTGGGGTTTGGGTTTTTTGGACTAAGGATTTATCCCGAATTTTTTTAGGTTTTTTGAAGGGTTAAATCATTGAGTTTGGCTTGGATATCCATGTCATTGGATTCTCCTCGAAGAGATATTTTTGGTTGTATGTGGTACGCCACGTGGTTCCTCCTGGATAGAGAGATAAGTGACTTTGAAGTTAAAAAGCCAAGTTGGTGGGCTAAAACCCCCAAAGAATGTGACTTGGCACATTTCCATTAGTTGTAGGCACATAAAATTAATATTAAGGTTTTCCTTCCATACTTTGTGGAGACACTATCCTAATGAAGGGCTTTAAACCACTATGAACCCATATAACTCCTATATCTCGTTAAAAAGCCTAATCTATTTAGGTAGTGCATCCTCATTAGGGCATAAGAAAACAAAATATAAAATATTATCAATTAGAATTAACAATTAATAATGTTTTAAAATCCTAAATGTTTCCTTCAACGTTCACAATAAAATCCCCTTTCAACTCTATAAAAATAAATCTCATATATCCTCCAAAACAAGTCATTGGGGCATTTTTGCTATAACTTTGTTTCTATGAAGCTTGAGAAGTTTAAAAAACCCGTTTGAGCTGAAATCCTGATGAACCTCGTGACCAAATTTAATATCTTGGTTTGCTATATTTTCAAAGATATGATCTGAGGAATCTAGGGTTTATGCAGGCTCCCGAATTCCATGTCAAACAGGTGACCTTAGGAAAAGTGTAATAACTTTCTCTCTGAGCATTAGATTAAAATTTACTAAAAAGTAATAGAAATAGGATGGAATGTAGTTTGTTGGTTATTTTTTTAGGGCCAAAGGTAGATATAGTGACATGTGGAACTTTGTACAAGTTCACTCTACTTAACCAGTCTATAAAGAGATCATCGTGGGAGATTAGGCATAATGCTTTCTTGAAGAATCCAATATTGATTAGACCTATGAGGTTGAAAAAGGACTCGCAAGGATATCACAGGAATAAATTTTAGACCTTGGAGATCTGAAATTACATAGATATAACAAATTCAATATCGAGATCCTATAAGGAAACAAAAATGTATGCCATTTCTCCATTCTTTGTAAGTGTTGGGTCTAGTTTATTTCAAGGGTATGTCCCAGAATTTAAGGGTTGATTTAGTGAATGTGTGAGGGACGTTACAAAAACATTTTGTGCCCTAACCAGTCACCTATATGACATTAGTGAAGCAGTGTATGATTTAGTTCTATGATGATTGAAGTACAGAAAATACATTGAGTGTGATCTAAATATTTTTAGACCTGTGTATCCTTGTGACAATGAGATAGTGATATTAATATTGGTTGTGTCTTACATTGATCAACATACTAGAGAAATTGGACTATGACAGTGTATTGACATGATAACCTATGACATCCCAAAGACCTATGACTCAATATTATGTGCAGTGATGTGACTTAGCATAATGGTGACAAGTTGATCTTAACCTGACATTCATACCTAGACATAACAAGTATGTTAACACATTGGGTTATGCCATCATTTGATAGCAGAGCCAGATAGTTGTTGCATTGTGTGTAGCCTGATACGATGATGATAGTGATACATCATTGATGACTATTCATTCATGAGCAATGTGATGACAATGTTTTGATGACTATTCATTTGTGAAGTGAAATTTTTTGGTATTTAGAAGTTTTACAGTGATTTGCAGTGATAATGATATATGGTGTGGAGTGACAGTGATATATTGATAACTTGATGTGTAGTTATGTGTAGTGATCAGTTTGTGGGAACATTGATTAGTGGCTACCATGATTCGATATTTATTCTATATCTTCCTTACAGCTATTCTACATTGATGCAGAGTACAGGGGGTCTAGTGTGAAAATTTTGAAACATAATCTACTGACTCTTCTAGGCAATCAGAGTCACCTTCAAGTTGTGGCCTGAGAACACTTCAGGGTGGCAGGGTGGTGCTAGGGCAAGTTGTGGCTTTCACAGGGTGTTGCGGCATCCATTCAGTTCTGGATGATAAGCTAACAGGGCAGTGAAGCATCCTTTCTGACAACATCTGTTAAACAGAGTGTTAGGGCACTCATCAAGTTGTGGCCTGATCTACAGGGCGTTGTGGAAATACAAGGAAAATACCCTCTAGCAGAGGTTATAAAGGAGGTTTTTAATGTTATAAAATTGGCCAAAATTGTCAAACAACATTTTTTTTTGGTAATGAAGGTTTTAGTAGATCTTCTAATGGAACTTCAACACATTTAAAAAAAACAGGGTGGTCAGAGGTTTTTACGAATTTTTTTCTGATCGGTGTGTGCATCATGTGTGAAAGCACCAGTGCGTTTTACCATGTACGCACCGGTACTGTAAACATACCAAGTACTCGGATGGAAAACAATTTTCGAATGCCCTGTTGTGTTTAGCAACATCCTGGTGTGTGTCACCCAGTAAGACGCACTGGGCCGATGGAAGGTGCATGCACCGAGTCATTAAGGGGAAAAAACGCACCGGGAAGTTTAGGTGTTAAAACACATCAAGCCGTTAATTTATAAAAATTCACCGGCGTGTTAAAGGAAAACTATATCGGTGCTTGCAATGCCTATCAGACCGCCTGAGTGGTAGTCGTCGATAAAGCACACCTGACATTCTAATTGGTATTGGTATTTGTGTGGTGCCCATAGGTCATAGAAATGCACCTGTGTGCAATATCATACAAATGCACTGGTGCACAGTAACTAACACGCACCAGTGTTCATTTTTTATTTTTTAGAAACATTCACCTGTGATGTGAGTGCAACTATTGTGATATTTTTTAATTCATTATTCACCAAAATTTGACACACATCTTATAACAATATTCATATCAATTACATTTTTATTAGTACATTTGAATTTGATGTTTGGATTAATATGTTATATCATATCATCAGATTTCGCATCTCTTCATTTTAATATTTAATCATCCATATATTTAATCAGTGGTGTAACATTTCACAACAACAATGGAGAATGCAACAGAATATATATATATATATATATATATATATATATATATATATATATATATATATATATATATATATATATATATATATATATATATATATATATATAAGACACTCTTTGTCATACAAAAAGGGACAATTATTGGTATCTATTTGTCTTTCAATTGGGACACTATGTCCATTACATTAAACAAAATGTTTGATTTTACAGAAAAATATTTCAAAAAATACAATTCCTTGTTTTGATATCCAACATATTGATCATCATTCTTCGCTGGAACTTCTATCACTGCTCAAGCTACTTCCATGACGGGTTATTTGGAGGAATGTTTTGTTCTTTGTGTTGATTGTTTTCTTCTTCTTCAAGTTCCATCTACAAACATAAAAATAAAGTGTAATGAGTGTATATACACTAGTGAGTATAATGAAAATTTCAATATTAAATAATATACATTAATGTAAATAAAAAACAAATTTACCATAGCAAGAATTTACTCGTGAACTATACAAATTATTTCAAAACCAAAGTTCATGCCATCTCTCAACAATTCATTTGTTGGCGTAGTTCCATACTTTGTTTCCTGCAAGTTTTATACTCCATAACAAATCATACATTTAATATAAAATATTTTTTTGTGCTATTAATTATAGACGAAGCTAAGTAAAAAAAGATAGATGATTACAATTTCCACAATTATTTTATGATATGCCAACATATTCTGACAACCCATAATTAACCCAATGTTTATCAATTCTTCTGATGGTTTTTCTTTGTATGTTAGCACGTGTTTGAAGACATTCAATAATGATTGTTGTAAACAACTTAAAATATACAAAAATAAAATCTAAATAAGTTTTTATAAGGAAGTAACAATTACTCACAAACATAGATATCGACTATTTTCTTCCTTGTCATCCTATTTTATGTGCTGAATGAGTTCCATTTTTTTTTATTTTATGTAAGAAAATACTTGAAAATTAACATTTGATGTTAAGTGGTTTATTTATTGTACCTAGTCGAAAAATTCAATGATTACATATTACATTTGAAGCACATTGTTGTTGATATGGCTCCCCGTGCGACGAAATTATGTCCATTTCTTTGACCATCTCCTTGTACACCTTTATGGACATTCCTATTGGCATATTTCTGATATCATCTCGTTCATCCTTTGACATTTTCATAATCTTCCTGAAAATGTAACATGATAATAAACTATTTATTTTTTATATTGATATATGAAAAGTAAATATAAAAAAAGTGATATTTATAAATGATTGCTTTGTAGTAATATATACATATAATTCTAGAAAAACATTTAAAGAAATATTACTTTTTCATTCCTTCCTTTTTGTTGTAGTACATTTTTTTCTATTAAAAGTGTGACATGTCTCATTGACCAATTATGTATGTGGAAACTCATCCTTTAATTTAAATAAAATTTGGTTCTTGGAATCATTGGATTGATTTTTGTATTCTAAGCAGAAAGAACGTCTATACATTCGTTCCACTAGTTCCCTCAATTTTTTGTAAAAGTTTTTCCCCCTTTCGTTAACCTCCACCACCACTCCATATGAGCTAAGGAGAAATTCATTTTCATTTGCGTGTTCTATTTTTTTTATTTTCTTAGAACAAAATTCCTTTTCTTCACTATTGGTCCCTGTAGAACATTAAACATATGTGGACTAATAGATCGTTTGAAACATATTATCTAATATTTTTAAGTATATTATTAATTGAAATTCAAAAAATAAATTCATATTGGATTGATAGTATTTTTTCATTCACCTTATTCATCCTTCTGCAATTTTTCCATCAAGATTTTATGCTCTTGTGGCCTTAGATCAGAAATAATCTTATCAAGCTTTGTCATTTTGTGACTTTTCATGATACACACTAAACAATACATATTATTTAAACTTACATATAGTTCAAAAATAGTAATTTTTGTAAATAATTTACAAAGAACTTTCCTTTTTTTCTTTTCTCGATGTGTTATCAGTAATTTTTCTACTTGAATTCTTGTCAGCCATTTCTTTATCAATATGAAACTTATACCATACCATTCATTAATATATTTTATAAATAATCACATACTTTCAGGTAAAAATAAATAAACCAATAAAATGGTGTGCCTTTCCAAAAGAACACACCGAATGCGATGCAGTAGGTTCTTATAAATGCACCGCCAATACAATAGAAACACCGTACGGTGCTCTTTGTCAACAAGGAGACCCGGTGTGTTATATGTTAACCGGTGCACCGATTAACATGAACATAAATTAATAAAAAATTATTTTTATCAAACAGTGATTTTTTGTCAGTACGCGCCTGGTGCACTATACTACAATAACACACCCGTGCGCTATTTTAAATAGTGCGCATCGATTAAATATATATATATATATATATATATATATATTTAAATCATGAAAGGGCCGATATGGATTAGGATCTGACTCTGCAAGCGGTCCCGTAGTTTAGATTTCATATGCCAATATATATATATATATATATATATATATATATATATATATATATATATGCCCTATCAAAAAGTCACATAAACAAGAAGAAGCAACGGTTTAACGTAGGGGAACGGATTTTTGTATTAGAAAAAATAAAAGTGCACAATAAAATTTAAAATTTTTACTATGCATGTATTAAATCCAAATCGTAAACTCGTAAAATATTATTGTAAAATTTAACAATTTTACTATACTTTGCAAGGTTTTCTTAAAGTAAATCTACTTATGTTTTCAAATTTTATCTTATCCAATATATTGCTGTTTTCCAATGGTTTTAAGCCTGCCGATAGTGTTCTCGTGCTCTGTTTCTCCAAGTATGTCTCTCGTGAAAATCCCTCCCTGAATTTTTTTTCAAAAATAATGAAATAATGAATAGCTTTTACTATTTAAAGAACGTTTTCTATGAAATAAGATTTCTAAAAATAATTTGTCGCCCATTTTTCAATTTACCATTTTTTTTTCACTTCAAAAAAATAAAGTTGTACATTTTTATCTCCATATATTTGATGTGTTTGTTAACTAACAACATCGGTGCGTCAGTTAATGAAACTGCACTAGTGCGTAGTAACTAAAACGCACCGGTACGGTTAAGAGTACATTAGCACCAATAAAAATAAGTCCATTTTTAAGGAACCGAAATTAATTTTAGGTATGTACACCAAAATGTATTGTTGATTTTACTCAAATGTAGGGAGAAAATCTCATAATTATATCAAATGGAAAATTCTTGAAAATCCAGCTTGTTCCATAATATTTCTCAAAGTCCATCGCAGAGTTCTCCCTATCCATCTCCAGACGTAATTACTTCATATTTTATTTATATTTTCATTATCTAATTGAATTTATTTATTTTATCCATGTCAATCAGTAGAATAAAATTAATGTATACAAATTTTCAGGTTCATCCAGATTTAGAATTGACTTCAGATGCACAAAATATTTAAATAGCTCCAAAATGTCGGAAGCTCATATCAGTAGCAGCATACCGCAAGACGCATTTGGTAGATGAAAATGGACAATCGATTCACCCTGCCAATTGTAACATGCCATCTTTTAGCCACAATCCTGGGACAATGATGGTAATAATAATTGTTTGGTATATTAATGTAATTATTTCAACGTCAAACCAATTAATCATGCATTTTCTACATGATTACTAATTGATATCATCGATTTTGTACTAATCATGTTCAAATATTTTTTTTGAAATTATTAGGATTCTAGTGATGATGAGCGACCTACCTACCATCTTCTGTTGCACCCCACGACAATGTCAAATCGAGAGAAGACTGAATTAAGAGAAAAAATCGGATAGGAACGATACCAAGAATGGTTGAATCAACCACCTATTCAATTCCCACTACATCTAAATTCATAAATTAGGAATGACTACAGAAATAGCAGTTCTTAATAAGCTAGAAATGGAGGCAATCAAATAGAGGTTGGTATGGATAATTACTTAAGGGATACTACTTCCATAGAGACAATGTTGTTAGATGCATTCCAGAATGATGATCAGCTAGGGTATGATGCTCATATCGTTGATTCCTTTTTCGAAAGGTTTAAATTTGCTTCCACCACCCCTCTCTTTGGACCTGGAGGTCGGTCAAAGTCTACCCAGTTGGGGACAACGATGTTACCATACAACTTGAAAAAAAAAATTGGCTTGTCGAATGCATGTTTCTCAAAAAATTTGAGGTAATTTACCATCAAGTTCCTTAGATTTTGAGAAATATAATCACACGATGAACATTACAAATGGTCAATTTTATGAATGTTAATAATTTTCGGCATAAATGTACATTTAATATTTTCCATGACCAACTATAGGTTGTTCAAATACAAGGTTCTCCTGAGTGATAATGTCTTTCCCGATAGGTGTTGAGTACATATCATATCATGCATGTCGAAATTATTGTATTCTATATAGAGGAGAATATGCAGACAAAGAGATATGTCCGAAATGTGGGCATGACAGGTATGATAAATAAAAAAATAAGGGTAAATCACGTGGTACTCCTTTTAAGATATTGAGGCACATGCCTATAATCTAAAGGATTTAAAGGCTCTTTCATTGAAAATAATTAGTTATGTTGCAGGGATGGCATGCCTCACATAGAAGTCAGTTGGGATTTATGTGAATCCCAACAGATTCAATAGACATGAAGCATATAGAGGATACATGGCACAAAAAATTCAAGGATGAAGTACGAAGTCTATGACTCAACATAGCCATGGATGGCGTCAATCCATATTACCTCCAGAACACAAACTATTTTGTTTGGCATGTAGTAGTGATCAATAAAAACATCCCACCATGGTTGTCCGTGAAGAATGAACATCTTAAGTTGGTTCTCATAGTCCCTGGTAGAAGACAAGTGAAGAATATGGATGTCTACTTACAACCACTGGTAGATGAATTGAAGGAATTATGGGATGGGATAAATGTATATGATGTATCAAGACCCATCACATTAGAGAGGAGTTTTACGTTGTATGGCATATGTCCTTACATGACACATGATTATCCAGGCTTAGGAGTTTTCTTTGGTAAATTACATATTTATTGATTTTTTTATATACGTAACAATATTATTTCGCATATTAGTTATTTAATTAATTGTAATTGTCATGATATTCATGATATTATTTAACGTGTCATGCAAATTGTATACAATAATTTCATAGGTATTGTAACAAAAGGGTATTATGGATATAAATGTTGTGGACCTTCTCTGAAAGCTAGATGGTCCAACGACCTATGAAAGCCAGTGTATGACTACTCCAGGGTATTCCTCCTAGAAGAACACCCTTACAGAAGAGCAACATCCACTTTCTTTGGCAAAGGAAGTTATAATGGGTGTGAGGGTGCCATCTTCATATGGGTCTTCACTATGGTGTTGTTTCACCGTGGATGACCATTTGTCGGGGTTGAAATCACATGAACATTTGAATCTTCTAAGAGTAGGTATAATGTCAAAAGAATGATTATATTATTTGTTATATTTATAAATTTTATCCTATGCAGGGATCATAAAACATAGCTAAATTTGTATATTATTGCATGTGTTTATAACTTTGCAGTGTCATTATCCTTTGTTCGTGCATGGGTGTGTGAAAGTTGACTTCCCCCAAGACCTAGGACATGCCATATCTAAATTATCTACATTTGTACATTGGATCACGTCAAAGGAGATTCATGTTGCTAGCATTCCACAGTGGCATCAAGAGATAGTTAAGATTATTTGTATGTTTGAGAAGGAACTGTCGATGATTTTCATGGACTTGCAGGTTCATCTTCTAATCCACCTAGTAGATAAGGTTGAATTAGTTGGGGTGGTTTCTTGTTTTTGGATGTTCTTCTTAGAGAGGTACATGAAGAAATTGAAAGGTTTTGTTCGACAAAGGGCAAAACCCGAGGGGTCTATGGTAGAGGGGTACATATCGTATGAGTCTTTCTATTATGCCAGTGAGAACATTAAGAAGATCGACAACATACCAAGTGCGGTGATTTGGGATGATGAAAGTGATGAAGAAAAAAGAGAAGGGGAGCTTCTCCAAATGAATGGAAAAAGGCGCTTGATAAAGGGTAAGCGATTTATACTTTTTCAAATTTACACAAAGTAAATATTCACATTGAACTTCGATATAATGTATATTTTGATCTCATATGTACTATATGTCGGTTTGATTTCATCAACGAATGCAGAAATTGAAGCAATCAATAAATTTGCTCTCTACAATTCCGAAGTGACACAACCGTGGGTCACATTGTATGAACAAAAGAGGATGAAATGGGATAGTGAAAAGAAATAATTCAGACGGTTGAATGGTAGAAGTGTGCCTTATCCCGATCTTTTAAAAGAAAATATGCAAATTATATACCCCAACATTTGGGTTGCTGACCAAGTTAGAGAGAAATGCGGTGCAACCGATCGTTACCTGCGTGTTGAAGAGGATGTGCTAAACGTAGGGATTGGGTGCACCCACTCGGTAATAATCTATTTATGTACATTTTAAACTTAATAATGCACCTTTGAAATATAACATCTATATTTCATATTTTAACAGTTGGGTTATTATAAGACACATGACACTATGATTTTTTAAATTTTTTATAGGTGAATTTGTTCCCATCTATGTGGCCATATGGACACCATTTTCACACATAAAATGTCAATGCTAGACACATGACACAAGACTGTGGAGTAGAAGTCGATTTCAATCAATCTATTCGATCTAGCCAACATGATCAAAACCTAGTACCAGGGATGTTAGGTTATGTCGGAAAGGTACAAGAGGTCATTGAAGTGGGCTTCTCTTCTTTCCAATGTGTTATTTTTAGGTGCAAGTGGTGGGACACCTTTGATCGGAATAATGTAAAGGAAGATCATGATAGTAGGCTGATGTGCATCAACTCTAGAAAGACGTGGGATGAAGCTAAGGAGCCTTATGTTTTCCCCAAACATTGCAGCCATGTGTTTTTTTACCTAGATGTGTTGCATAGGGATTCTTGGTTCGTATTGAGACATGACCCTAGATCAAAACATATGTTTTAAAACAATAGTGTTATCATGCCAATAGAGCTGCAAGATAACGAGGGTGATCATGAGAATAGAGAGTGATATGGTACATGTGTCATTTCATCATTTATATTTTTTAAGATGAGTTTTTATAAAGAAGAGGACTTAACCTTATAACTAAGACTCTTTTTTTCGAAACATTATAATATGTATTTTGAATTAATTGGTTTGCATTGTGTAAATTTTAAAATCATTTCACTTGAATTTGCAATTATGTTGATCTCGAAAATAATGCACTATATCAAGTTCTTTTTTTATGTAAATTCCTAAAATAATACAACTACTTGATTGCTTTGAATGTGTGTGAATTATATCTTCAAATTGTATACTGTTATTTTCAGTATGTAAGATCATAATAAAATAATGATAATTCTAAACATGAATTTATTTGCATTATTTTCTAAACTTTATTATGTTACAAAAATTCATATTATTCTAGATTTATTATTTTACAATTATTTATGTTCATATAAATTTACAATTTTACAATTTTACAGTTATGGTAATTTAACAAGATTTATGGTATACAGTTTACTTACGATAATTACAATTACAATTCCACAATTCCACAATAAAATTACAATTACAATTAAAATTTTACAAATATTTTACATACAATTAAATTAAAATTGCAATTAGAATTACAATTACCATTTTACATACAATTACAATTACAATTACAATTTTACAATTTTACATAAAATTACAATTACAATCACGATGCATGCGATTACAATTACAATTTTACAAATTTACAAATTTTACAATTTTAATAAAATTGAATCATGAAAATACATACAATTACAATTACAATTTTACAAATAATTTACATACAATTATAATTAAAATTACAATTTTACATACAATTAAAATTACAATTACAATCACGATGCATACAATTACAATCACAAATTTACAAATTCTACAATTTTAATCAAATTGAATTGTGACAATACATACCATTACAATTACAATTTTACAATTTCACAATACAATTACGTACAATTACAATTACAATTTTACAAATATTTTACGTAGAATTACAATTACAATTACAATTTTACAATTTTAAATTCAATTAAAATTAAAATTTTAATTACAAATACAATTACAATCTTACAATTTTACACACAATTACAATTACAATCACGACATAATATTTAATCAATATCATGATTTAATATTAAAATTAAACATCACAATCATGATAACCATCGTACAAACATCATATTCTAAAATACACATTCAAATTCACTAACATCATATAATCATTGTGATCATGATCATCTAACAAAACACAAGCATTTTATAACATCATCACAACACAAACATCAAATATTCATCTCATGTCAAATAGCTGCTATCACATATAGATCTATCTGCAAGCACTAACCTCTTTAGTCATGAAGAGAGTGTATTTAGAACTTTAGAGTGTGTACTTGGGTTTAGTCAATGGAATTAAAAAGGGGAGGAGCTTCCTAGACACAATGCCTGAGAAGCATGGAGTTGCATATGACACCTTAGCTTCACCATCTCAAAACCAGAGAAACTCATTTACGAAAAATTCATGATTTACCTTAAGAAGTGTATCTCGGTACACATCAAGAACCTCCATTTCAAAAATAACCTGCTCATTTATGGGTTTTTAAGCTTTGAAGACCTAACTTATATAATCTCTCTGATAAAGAAACTTTTTCCTTGTTTCATCCAATAGCCCATTCACAGTTACTCTTGGAATTTGAAATGACCATTTCTTCCCTTGCACCTTGTTTCTATTACCAAATTAATCTATTACTGCATTACCTCCTTCATGATACCAAAATTGTGTATGGCTTATGTTATACAGAGATTCCTTCAAGCATCACACATTAGAAAAAGTAAGAACATATTAAAATTCAACTTTACAAGAGAGATTTATCTTGACATTTAAACAAATACAATGATTGAGAACGAAATCGTTACTTCCTTACAATCAACACGACATCCATATTTCTCAATGCTGGAAGATTCATATGAATATTGGACCGACACTTGGGTGTCATAATATAGATATAAATAGAAGTCTTGACAGTCTACAATACTGGAAATCTCATCAATTGTCATGTAAATGGCTTAATCCAATAGTATTCCTTGATTTTAATAATTTGTGTGAGATAGAAATGGAAAACGAATTAAAAACACTAATTTATTTTACGAAAACCCTGTGCAATTGTATCCATTTAAAGGGTTGGAATCCCAGAAATTAATCCCATAAAGTACATGTTATGCCATCATTACATCAGCCAAATTGAAGTGGCTTAAATTTTAGGAGCTTGAGTTTCTTTAGCTGAGTGACTATGCCACCCATCTCAACCGTCCAAAGTTGGTGGTGTCTTCCTGCAGTTGGAACAATATGGTCTGACATTCATCACATTTCTTGGCTTGCCATCATTGAGCTCTCTCATACCTTTAAATTCAAATAAAATAACAAAATTCCCATCCTCGAATTGGAGCATATCCTCATCATCCACACATGACATTGTTGGAAATATTGAGAGGGGGGTGAATTAGTAATTCTTAGCAATTAACACCTTTTATTCCTTTTCAGAGCATTAGTTATTCTTTAGTTATTAGCAATGTTCTTCTTCAAAAATTAAATAATAATAAACAATAAACAACATCATACAATAATGGAGAAAGATAAAACAAGAGACAAAAATATTTTTAGATGGAAAACACCCTCCAAGTCAAAACAATTGAACGCTTCTCTAGCAATTGTCTTCTTCTCTCTTTAAAATAAATATTAGTTACATCAAGATTTAAGCTACAACTAAGGGATTCGTCAACCCCCTAATTCATAGGCCACAACTAGTAGGATGATACTAAACCCTAATATATTGTTTCAACCAAAAGGATGACACAACACCCTGCAGATCAGGCCACCACCTGACGAGTGCCCCAACACTCTGTTTACCAGTTGTTGTCGAAAAGGATGCTTCGTTGCCCTGTCATTTTATCAGCCACAACGAAATGGATGCCACAACACCCTGTGCAAGCCACAACTTTCCCTAGCACAACCCTGCCGCCTTGAAGTGTTCTCAGGCCACAACCTGAAGGTGACTCTGATCACCTCAAAGATTTGGTAGATCATGTTTCACAATTTTCACACTGGACCCCTTGTACTATAAATCATTGTAGAATAGTTGTAAGAAAGAGGTAGAATAAATATTGAATCCTGGTATCCACGGATCAATGTTCCCATAAACTGATCAGTGCACAAAGTTTCACATCAATTTATCGTTGTATCACTGTCACTGCACACTGTATCTCACTATCACTGAAAATCACTGTATAACTGTCGACTACCAAAAAATGTCACTTCACAAATGAATAGTCATCAAAAAATTGTCATCACACTTCTCATGAATGAATTTTCATCAATGATATATTATTGTCATCATCGTATCAGGATGCACACAATGCAACAACTATCTGGCACTGCTATCAAATGATGGCATAACCCAAGGATTCAACATACTTGTTATGTCTAGGTCTGAGGGTCAGGTTAAGATAAAACTGTCACCGTTATGCTAAGTGACATCACTACACATAATATTGAGTCATAGGTATTTGGCATGTCACAGGTTATCGTGTCAAAACACTGTTATAGTCCAACTGATATAGTATTTAGATCAATGTAATACACAATCAAGATTAATGTCACTACCTCATTGTCACAAGGATACACAAGTCTGAAAATATT
>JAXQQM020060157.1:0-44464 GCA_034641835.2 Pinus albicaulis
CATACTTCTTCATATCAGGTATTCAGTTTAGATTTAACCCTTTACTTCAAACAGATGTTTGCCTCATCTCAGATCTAAACATTCCATAAACAGATCTAGAAGATACAAATACATTTCAGATCTAGATAACCTTCTTCATCATTTTCTTCATAGGTGCATCACAGATTCAGATCCATCATCTAACTGTTACCCTTTCCATTCAGACATACTTCAGAGTGAAGTATTCATTCAAACCCAGACTCATACACCCACGTTGCACAATGATTTTCTTCTCCTTATATAGGTTTACAATTTATCAATACCATGAGCCAAAACCACACCTCTTCCGATGGTATTCCTGAACGGGGTCAAATAGACGAATCATTGCTCAATACAATGGGTCAATACCATGGTGTGATTACCCCTGGTTTTACCTCTGAATCTTCGGTTATGGTTTCACCCAAACTTCTCATACGATTTACGATATCATCTAGACGTAAAAAGAAACTGGAAATACTCTCATTACTATGCATCCTTAAATTTTCATATTAAATTCTGAGAGTTTGGAGTTTTTCACTTTTTACCTTTGTATCTCCTTCATAGCTCAGAATGATTTTGTCCCATATTTCTTTTGCTGAATTTAGCTGCATCACTTTGTAGTATACAGTTCGGACATGCTTCTAACAAATCTATCTGCTACGCATTGACTTCATAACATATTTCTTCCTTTACGCTAAAATTGTCATCGATAGGGATACTTTCATAATACGATAACCTTCTTCACGATTGCCCTTAGCACGCACAGACTTTGCAGATATGCTTTTGCTCGTACCTTCCAGAATATCAAATTGCTTCCATTGAATAGAGGTGGATTTATAGACATTACTCCTTCATGACTTCCCATTGCTACGGATCTCCTTCAAGCGATCAAGCATCTGCAGAAGAACCTGGCTCTAATACCAATTGTTGGGAAAAATACTGAGAGGGGGGGTGAATCAGTATTTAGGGCATACTCAAAAATTTTTACTTTTTCATGCTCTAAAACCCATACGCTACTTTACTTGATCAGACTTGCATATATACGCGGATACCCTTCACAAAACTCACGTATATGCAGAGATCTTAATATGCAATTAATTCATTACTTAGATCCTTGCATTTATTCATTCATCAGATGTTTATATAGCAACAGACATTTGCAGTAATAAAAGAGTAAATCATCACACATATGCATCACAAATGAACACCAGGATTTTAGGTGGAAACCCAAGTCGGGAGAAAACCACCGCTGTCGTTGTCTTAGCCTTCACTATTTTATTATAAAGAAAACATCTTACAACTATGTACTGGCGCAGACTCATACCAGTACGCAGGCACCCACCTGCGCTCGTTTACCAGCCTCGCCTGGAAGGGAGCTACGACCCCTTGCTCTCGTTTACCAGCCTCTCCTGGAAGGGAGCTACGACCCCCTGCTCTCGTTTACCAGCCTCACCTGGAAGGGAGCTACAACCCCCTGACTGAAGGCTACAACCCTCAGCACCACCATGGACCACGTTTCATCAATTTTCACACTGGATCCAAAATCTTTCTTTATAGCACAACTTGCAGGCCACTTTTCATCATATTTTCAGACTGGACCCACTCCATTCATTTAAGCTCAAAAACGGATACTTATCAATTCAGACAACCCAGATCAGATAGCAGTAACACAACAGAACAAATCAGACATTTCATACATCATCCTTCAGCAAACCCTAGATTTCATACGCACTTTCCTTTTACTGATCCGGCGTATATACGCGCCTTCATGCATATAAACCAGTGTATACCCCTGCACATATTCCAAAACTGATTTCACTACTCGTACGTGCTTTTGCTTCATTAAAGCCGCGTATATACGCGCTTCCACTGCAATAAACTAGCGTATAGATCTTCAATCATTACAGAGCAGCATACTTCTTCAAAGCATATATTCAGTTTAGATTTAACCCTTCACTTCAGACAGATGTTCGCCTTATCTCAGATCTAAACATTTCATAAACAGATCTAGAAGATACAAATACATTTCAGATCTAGATAACCTTCTTCATCATTTTCTTCATAGCTGCATCACAGATTCAGATCTATCATCAAATTGTTACCCTTTCCATTCAGACATACTTCAGAGTGAAGTATTCATTCAAAACCAGACTCATGCTCCACATTGCACAATGATTTTCTTCTCCTTATATAGGTTTACCGTTTATCAATACCATGAGCCAAAACCACACCTCTTCTGATGGTATTCCTGGACGGGGTCAAATAGATGAATCATTGCTCAATACAATGGGTCAATACCATGGTAGTTACCCCTGGTTTTACATATTTAGAGCTCTTTTGCCAATAAGCAACTTGGAAAGTTATTTCCCGCGTGCATACGCTACTTCGGCTAGACAAACCCGCGTATGCCTTGAGACATACTCTTTTCATCATTGTTCTGGCACAGATTGAATTCCTTTCATCATTACCTTCTATACAGATCAGATTCACATCAATAACAAGTTCATCAAGACATATTCCATCAATGAAAACTTCATCAAGTAGGTTGCCATCATCTTCATCAAGTGGGTTGCCATCAAGGACAACACTCTGCATCATATTGCCAACAATCTCCCCCTTTGGACTTGATGGAAACCACAATGGTGTTTGATCACTACAGCAGCATAGTGATATTCTCCCCTTATTCAAACACCATGTCACTCTCCCCCTTTGACATCAGGGGCAAAGGGCGGATCAAAACCAACACAAAGTTTTTCTCCTCATGTAAACATAAGAGCTCTGCAGATCTGATGTGCATTGGAGTTACCATGCTCCCCCTGAGTTCATGTTGAATATTCAAACATATTTTTAATGACTCTATGACCTTCCTTACATCAAAGACTCATACTTACATCACATATCCAACCAAGTGATTTTACATATGAGACTCAAATACCCAACCAAGTGGGTTTACACAATTTGACTCAACTACCCAACCAAGTAGGTTTACAAATTTGACTTAACTACCCAACCAAGTGGGTTTACAAATTTGAACAAGTCCTTACATGACTGAATATTACAATTTTTACATCATGGATCTCATCATGACCTTTTCATCAAATTACAAGTATGACCTTTTTATGACCAATACCAGAAAGACCTCAAGAGAGTGATCATATATCAGAGCCATCATAATGCCAACAATGCATTATACTCAGCAAGGCTTGTGCTCCCCCTGAAACTGTGCATCCAAGCATCCTTTCAATATGACCAAGGCTCCTCCTTAGCTTGTGCAATCTAAATAATTTCAACAGCAAGTCATCAGCAACAATCCCTGCATAATCTGTCCTTATCTCTGAATCATAAGACTTCCATCTCATCCATGTGTGAAAGCAAAGAATATCCTTCAGCAAAAAGCAAGCAAGGCTCATCCACAATCATAAGAAACCATGTAACATGTCATCATCATTTAGAACTGAGAAATAAACAGATACAGTGCCAATAATACAATCATTAGTAGTCAGACTGATGCTCCCCCTGAACCTATGCTCTTGATCTTCAGTTGTCATACAAATTTTCTTATCAGAAGTGCATACGCGACTATCTCCACTGTAACTCGCGTGTATACGCGGATTTTGTTCACAGAACCCGCGTATGGAAAGTGAAACATAGAAAATTTCACATTCCTTTATCTCCCCCTGATTTTGTACCACCTGTACCTGTCTTTTGCACATCATATGCTTTGTCAGAAATAATCATAACCAGAATCACCAAAACAATCATGAAAATCACCATACATTGCTCCCCCTGTGACGATACATTACTAATCCCTCTAATGTATCTCACATCACTCTTGCAATCATTAAGAGAAGTAAGCTTTAGAAGCGGATGACTGCAGTAGGGTCAATATTCCCTACGTTTCTGACTGGTCCTCCTTCTTTTTCTAATTTTGCTTGAACTTTCTTATTGTGTGCTGGAAGTTCTCCAATTTTTCAGATATATTCATCCTGCACTCTTTTTCTACATGTCCATACTTGTTACAAGTATAGCATCTTATGTGACCAGAAAAGTAAGCATAAGGATCATAATGTGTTGTTCTATTCTTCCTTCTATTGCAATCAACTGCTTTATGACCATACTTGCTGCATGAAAAACAATATCCCTTGAAGCAACCAGAGTACCTTTCTAAATAGAATCTGTTTGATTGTGACTGAAATGATCTGCTTTTGACATTTTCTGCAACATGCCCATAATTATGACATTTAAAGCATTCAACATTATTGAATGATTTCATTTGAGAATTCATGATTGTAGGTTGACCTTTAGTTTCTTTCAACACTTCATAATTTGCTTTGACATGCTTTGAATCTTTAGCACTTCCTTGCGAACTACGTTCTCCTTTGACAGTTTCATGAAAACCAAGACCAAGTTTAAGAGCAGGAGACCTTTGATTACTAAGAATATTGTCTAGAATCTTAGTACTATCTTGAAACCTCAAGAGTTTATCATTTTCTTCTAATTTACCTTTGAGAATGTTTACCTCAACCTCCAATTTTTGGCATTACTTCTTCATGCTTTCTTCGACCCTTTTTCCTTCTTCTACTTTATCATTTAATTTTAAGATTTCTTCCTTCAACCAATTTTCTTGATCTTCAGATGTTTGTAGCAGTTCTTCATTCTTCTTATTTGATTTTTCCAGATCTTCTTTGAGAGAGATGATTTCTGCTTCAAGTCCTTCCTTTTCAAATGATTGTAGAGGTTATTTATTCTTCTTATTTGATGCTTCAAGATCTGCTCTCAAAGAGATGATTTCTGCTTCAAGTCCTTCATTCTTCTTATTTGATTTTTCCAGATCTTCATTTAGATCATTGATTTCTATTTCAAGTCTTTTATTTTGATTGCTTCCATAATTGTACAACTTTTGATACGTGTCTACTTGTTCATTCAGAATTTCTATCTGTCCTTTTAGTTGAGAGATCATCTCATTGTAGATACCATCTCTTTCTTTAAATGATCTTTTTTTATCTTCATCTTTAATCTTGAGAGCTTCTTCTAGATCCATAACATTACTTTCACTATCTTTACCATTGCTTGCACAAGAAAGTGAATCACAAGAACAACATTCAATACCTGTTTTATCTTCTTCATTTTCTGCTGCACATGTTTTCTGAGAAATCTCCTTTTGAGTAGCCTTCTTCTTTTGCTTTCTTGCCATGAGCACTAGTAGATCTTGGTCAGAATCTTTTTTATCTTCACTTGACATTTCATTATTATCTTCATTTGCATAATAACTCTTCCCCTTTTCAAATTGTTTATAAGGACATTTAGCAGCATAATGACCCACTCTTCCACAATCAAAATATTTGAAGGGAAGCTTACCTCTGAATCTTCCAGTACCTGGTTGGAGTCTTCTCACAAAGTTTTCTTCTTCTTCTTCTGAAATATAATTTGATTCCTTGACAACTTCCTTTTCTTTTCCTTTTGCACACGCCTTAAAGGCAGCTTCTTTGATTTGAGAGGGACCTCCTTGTCTCATTTCATAAGCAGTTAGGATACCATGTAATTGAACAATAGTAAGAGTTTGCAGATCTTGCCTTTCTTCAATAGCCGATACTTTAGATTCAAATCTTGAAGTCAAAGATCTTAAGACTTTTTCCACTAGAGTAGTATCGGTTATGGTTTCACCCAAACTTCTCATACGATTTACAATATCATCTAGATGTAAAAAGAAACTGGCAATACTCTCATTACTATGCATCCTTAAATTTTCATATTCAATTCTGAGAGTTTGGAGTTTTGCACTTTTTACCTTTGTATCTCCTTCATAGCTCAGAATGATTTTGTCCCATATTTCTTTTGCTGAATTTAGCTGCATCACTTTGGCAAATTCTGGTTCAGACATGCTTCCTAACAAAACATTGACTGCTCTGGCATTGACTTCATATTTCTTCCTTTCTGCTGCATCGTAGGGATACTTTCCGGATACTGATAACCTTCTTCCATGATTGCCCATACTTCTGCACCAAGACTTTGCAGATATGATTTTGTTCGTATTTTCAAGAATAACAGATTACTTCCATTGAATAGAGGTGGCCTTATAGACATTACTCCTTCATGACTTTCCATTGCCATGGATCTCCTTCAAGCGATCAAGCTTCTATAAAAGGACCTGCTCTGATACCAATTGTTTGGAAAAATACTGAGAGGGGGGGGGTGAATCAGTATTTAGGGCATACTCAAATCTTTTTACTTTTTCATGCTCTAAAACCCATACACTACTTTATTTGATCAGACTAGCATATATACACGGATACCCTTCACAAAACTCGCGTATATGTAGAGATCTTAATATGAAATTAATTCATTACTTAGATCCTTGCATTTATTCATTCATCAGATGTTTATATAGCAACAGACATGTGCAGTAATAACAGAGTAAATCATCACACATAAGCATCACACATGAACACCAGGATTTTAGGTGGAAACCCAAGTCGGGAGAAAAACCCAGAGTCGGGAGAAAACCACCATTTTATACATTATTTAGACATTTAATATTTCTTATAGAAGAAAACATCTTTTAAAATATGTCTTTTGACGCAGGACTCTTCAGTCTGTGACCACCCACAAGCTCGTTTACCAGCCTCTCCTGGAAGGGAGCTATGACCCCCTGCTCTCGTTTACCAGCCTCTCCTGGAAGGGAGCTACCATCCCCTGCTCTCATTTACCAGCCTCACCTGGAAGGGAGATACAACCCCCTGACTGAAGGCTACAACCCTCAGCACCACCATGGACCACGTTTCATCAATTTTCACATAGGATCCAAAAGCTTTCTTTATAGCACAACTTGCAGGCCACTTTTCATCATATTTTCAGACTGGACCCACTCCATACATTTAAGCTCAAAGCAGAGAGGATCAACAATTTAGACAACCCAGATCAGATAGCAGTAACACAACAGAACAGATCAGACATTTCATACTTCATCCTTCAGCAAACCCTAGTTTTCATACGCGCTTTCCTTTTACTGATCCGGCGTATATACACACCTTCATGCATATAAACCCGCGTATACCTCTGCACATACTCCAGAATTGATTTCACTACTCATACATGCTTTCGCTTTATAAAACCCGCGTATATACGCGCTTCCGCTGTAATAAACTAGCGTATAGATCTTCAATCATTACAGAGCAGCATACTTCTTCAAAGCAGATATTCAGTTCAGATTTAACCCTTCACTTCAGACAGATGTTCGCCTTATCTCAGATCTAAACATTTCATAAACAGATCTAGAAGATACAAATACATTTCAGATCTAGATAACCTTCTTCAGCATTTTCTTCATAGGTGCATCACAGATTCAGATCTATCATCAAACTGTTACCCTTTCCATTCAGACATACTTCAGAGTGAAGTATTCATTCAAAACCAGACTCATGCTCACACATTGCACAATGATTTTCTTCTCCTTATATAGGTTTACCCTTTATCAATACCATGAGCCAAAACCACACCTCTTCCGATGGTATTCCTGGACGGGGTCAAATAGACGAATCATTGCTCAATACAATGGGTCAATACCATAGTAGTTACCCCTGGTTTTACATATTTAGAGCGCTTTTGCCCATACGCGACTTGGAACGTTATTTCCCGCGTGCATACGCTACTTTGGCTAGACAAACCCGCGTATGCCTTGAGACATACTCTTTTCATCATTGTTCTGGCACAGACTGAATTCCTTTCATCATTACCTTCTATACAGATCAGATTCACATCAATAACAAGTTCATCAAGACATATTCCATCAATGACAACTTCATCAAGTAGGTTGCCATCATCTTCATCAAGTGGGTTGCCATCAAGGACAACTCTCTCCATCATATTGCCAACAATCTCCCCCTTTGGACTTGATGACAACCACAATGGTGTTTGATCACTACAGCAGCATAGTGATATTCTCCCCTTATTCAAGCACCATGTCACTCTCCCCCTTTGACATCAAGGGCAAAGGGCGGATCAAAACCAACACAAGGTTTTTCTCCTCATGTAAAATACAAAGGGACTCATAGACCGATGTGCATTATTGTTACCATGCTCCCCCCGAGTTCATGTTGAATTCCTCAAACATATTTTTAATGACTCCATGACCTTCTCTACATCAAAGACCGTGTAGTTACATCACAGATCCACCAAGTGATTTTACATATGAGACCCAAATACCCAACCAAGTGGGCTTGACACACTTGACCAACTACACCACTCAGTTAGTAGCTTCAACGTGACTCAACTACCCAACCAAGTGGGTTTACAAATTTGAACAAGTCCTTACATGACTGAATATTACAATTTTTACATCATGGGTCTCATCATGACCTTTTCATCAAATTGCAAGTATGACCTTTTTATGACCAATACCAGAAAGACCTCAAGAGAGTGATCATATATCAGAGCCATCATAATGCCAACAATGCATTATACTCAGCAAGGCTTGTGCTCCCCCTGAAACTGTGCATCCAAGCATCCTTTCAATATGACCAAGGCTCCTCCTTAGCTTGTGCAATATGAATACTTTCAACAGCAAGTCATCAACAACAATCTCTGCATAATCTGTCCTTATCTCTAAATCATAAGACTTCCATCTCATCCATGTGTGAAAGCAAAGAATATCCTTCAGCAAAAAGCAAGCAAGGCTCATCCACAATCATAAGAAACCATGTAACATGTCATCATCATTTAGAAATAAATAGATACAGTGCCAATAATACAATCATTAGTAGTCAGACTAATGCTCCCCCTGAACCTATGCTCCTGATCTTCAGTTTTCATACAAAGTTTCTTATCAGAAGTGCATACGCGACTGTCTCCACTGTAACTCACGTGTATACGCGGCTTTTGTTCACAGAACCCGCGTATGGAAAGTGAAACATAGAAAATTTCACATTCCTTTATCTCCCCCTGAGTTTGTACCACCTGTACCTGTCTTCTGCATATCAGATGCTCTGTCAGAAATAATCATAACCAGAATCACCAAAACAATCATGAAAATCACCATACATCGCTCCCCCTGTGACAATACATTACTAATCCCTATAATGTATCTCACATCACTCCTGCAATCATTAAGAGAAGTAAGCTTTAGAAGCGGATGACTGCAGTAGAGTCAATATTCCCTACGTTTTTGACTGGTCCTCCTTCTTTTTCCAACTTTGCTTGAACTTTCTTATTGTGTGCTGGAAGTTCTCCAATTTTTCAGATCTATTCATCTTGCATTCTTTTTCTACATGTCCATACTTGTTACAAGTATAGCATCTTATGTGACCAGAAAAGTAAGCATAAGGATCATAATGTGTTGTTCTATTCTTCCTTCTATTGCAATCAACTGCTTTATGACCATACATGCTGCATGAAAAACAATATCCCTTGAAGAAACCAAAGTACCTTTCTGTGTAGAATTTGTTTGTTTGTGACTGAAATAATCTGTTTCTGCAATTGGCTGCAACATGCCCATAATTATGACATTTGAAGCATTCAACATTTTTGAATGATTTCCTTTGAGAATTCATGATTGTAGGTTGACCTTTAGTTTCTTTCTCAACACTTCATGTTTTGCTTTGACATCCTTTGAATCTTTAGCATTTCCTTGCGAACTAGATTCTCCTTTAACCGTTTCATGAAAACCCAAACCAAGTTTGATAGATGGAGATCTTTGACTACTAAGAATATTGTCTAGAATCTTAGTACTATCTTGAAACCTCAGAATTTATCCTTTTCTTCTAATTTACCTTTGAGAATGTTTACCTCAACCTCCAATTTTTGGCATTGCTTCTTCATGCTTTCTTCGACCCTTTTTCCTTCTTCTACTTGATCATTTAATTTTAAGATTTCTTCCTTCAACTAATTTTCTTCATCTTCACATGTTTGTAGCAGTTCTTCATTCTTCTTATTTGATTTTTCCAGATCTTCTTTGAGAGAGATGATTTCTGCTTCAAGTCCTTCCTTTTCAAATGATTATAGAGGTTTTTTATTCTTCTTATTTGATGCTTCAAGATCTATTCTCAGAGAGATGATTTCTGCTTCAAGTCATTCATTCTTCTTATTTGATTTTTCCAAATCTTCATTTAGATCATTGATTTCTACTTCAAGTCTTTTATTTCGATTTCTTCCATAATTGTACAACTTTTGATACTTGTCTACCTGTTCATTCAGAATTTCTATCGGTCCTTTCAGTTGAGAGATCATCTCATTGTAGATACCGTCTCTTTCTTTAAATGATATTTGTTGATCTTCATCTTTACTCTTGAGAGCTTCTTCTAGATCCATAACATTACTTTCACTATCTTTACCATTGCTTGCACAAGAAAGTGAACAACATTCAATACCTGTTTTATCTTCTTCATTTTCTACTGCACATGTTTTCTGAGAAATCTCCTTTTGAGTAGCCTTCTTCTTTTGCTTCCTTGCCATGAGCACTAGTAGATCTTGGTCAGAATATTCTTCATCTTCACTTGACATTTCATTATTATCTTCATTTGCATAATAACTCTTCCCCTTTTCAAATTGTTTATAAGGACATTTAGCAGCATAATGACCCACTCTTCCATAATCAAAACATTTGAAGGGAATCTTACCTTTGAATCTTCCAGTACCTGGTTGGAGTCTTCTCACAAAGTTTGCTTCTTCTTCTTCTGAAATATAACTTGATTCCTTGAAAACTTCCTTTTCTTTTCCTTTTGCACACGCCTTAAAGGCAGCTTCTTTGATTTGAGAGGGACCTCCTTGTCTCTTTTCATAAGCAGTCAGGATACCATGTAATTGAACAATAGTAAGAGTTTGCAGATCTTGCCTTTCTTCAATAGCCGATACTTTAGATTCAAATCTTGAAGTCAAAGATCTTAAGACTTTTTCCACCAGAGTAGTATCGGTTATGGTTTCACCCAAACTTCTCATACGATTTACAATATCATCTAGACGTAAAAAGAAACTGGCAATACTCTCATTACTATGCATCCTTAAATTTTCATATTCAATTCTGAGAGTTTGGAGTTTTGCACTGTTTACCTTTGTATCTCCTTCATAGCTCAGAATGATTTTGTCCCATATTTCTTTTGCTGAATTTAGCTGCATCACTTTGGCAAATCCTGGTTCATACATGCTTCCTAACAAAACATTTACTGCTTTGGCATTGACTTCATATTTCTTCCTTTCTGCTGCATCGTAGGGATACTTCCCGGATACTGATAACCTTCTTCCACGATTCCCCATACTTCTGCACCAAGACTTTGCAGATATGCTTTTGTTCGTATTTTCTAGAATAACAGATTACTTCCATTGAATAGAGGTGGCCTTATAGACATTACTCCTTCATGACTTCCCATTGCGACGGATCTCCTTCAAGCGATCAAACTTCTATAAAAGGACCTGCTCTGATACCAATTGTTGGGAAAAATACTGAGAGGGGGGGGTGAATCAGTATTTAGGGCATACTCAAATCTTTTTACTTTTTCATGCTCTAAAACCCATACACTACTTTATTTGATCAGACTCACGTATATACGTGGATACCCTTCACAAAACTCACTTATATGCAGAGATCTTAATATGCAATTAATTCATTACTTAGATCCTTGCATTTATTCATTCATCAGATGTTTATATAGCAACAGACATGTGCAGTAATAACAGAGTAAATCATCACACATAAGCATCACACATGAACACCCGGATTTTAGGTAGAAACCCAAGTCGGGAGAAAACCACCGCCTGTCATTGTTTTGTACCCTTCAATATTTTTTATTATAGAGAAAAATACCTTACAAATATGTACCGGCGCGTACTCATACCGCATAATGTGCACCCACCGCGCTCGTTTACCAAATTTCTCCTCCTAGGCGGGGAGCCACGACCCCTCGATCTCGTTTACCAAATCTTCTCCTGAAGGGAGCCACGACCCCCGCTCTCGCTACTGCCCCCACCTCGGAAGGGGAGCTACAACCCCCCGACCGAAGGCTACAAACCTCGCACACTACCATAATTTCCGTTTCCATCAATTTTCACACCGGATCCAAAAGCTTTTCGCAGGCACAACCGTGTGCCACTTTTCATCATATTTTCAGACTAGACCCACTCCATTCATTTAAGCTTAAAAACGGATACTTATCAATTCAGACAACCCAGATCAGATAGCAGTAACACAACAGAACAGATCAGACATTTCATTCTTCATCCTTCAGCAAACCCTAGTTTTCATACGCGCTTTCCTTTTACTGATCCAGCGTATATACGCGCCTTCATGCATATAAACCCGCGTAGACCCTTGCACATATTCCAAAACTGATTTCACTACTCATACGCGCTTTTGCTTTATAAAACCCGTGTATATACGCGCTTCCGCTGCAATAAACTAGCGTATAGATATTCAATCATTACATAGCAGCATACTTCTTCAAAGCAGATATTCAGTTCAGATTTAACCCTTCACTTCAGACAGATGTTCGCCTTATCTTAGATCTAAACATTTCATAAACAGATCTAGAAGATACAAATACATTTCAGATCTAGATAACCTTCTTCATCATTTTCTTCATAGGTGCATCACAGATTCAGATCTATCATCAAAATATTACCCTTTCCATTCAGACATACTTCATAGTGAAGTATTCATTCAAAACCAGACTCATGCTCACACATTTCACAATGATTTTCTTCTCCTTATATAGGTTTACCCTTTATCAATACCATGAGCCAAAACCACACCTCTTCCGATGGTATTCCTGGACGGGGTCAAATAGACGAATCATTGCTCAATACAATGGGTCAATACCATGGTAGTTACCCCTGGTTTTACATATTTAGAGCGCTTTTGCCCATACGCGACTTGGAACGTTATTTCCCGTGTGCATACGCTACTTCAGCTAGACAAACCCGCGTATGCCTTTAGACATACTCTTTTCATCATTGTTCTGGCACAGACTGAATTCCTTTCATCATTACCTTCTATACAGATCAGATTCACATCAATAACAAGTTCATCAAGACATATTCCATCAATGACAACTTCATCAAGTAGGTTGCCATCATCTTCATCATGTGGGTTGCCATCAAGGACAACACTCTGCATCATATTGCCAACAATCTCCCCCTTTGGACTTGATGGCAACCACAATGGTGTTTGATCACTACAGCAGCATAATGATATTCTCCCCTTATTCAAACATCATGTCACTCTCCCCCTTTGACATCAAGGGCAAAGGGCAGATCAAAACCAACACAAGGTTTTTCTCCTCATGTAAACATAAGAGCTCTGCATATCTGATGTGCATTGGAGTTACCATGCTCCCCCTGAGTTCATGCTGAATCTTCAAACATATTTTTAATGACTCTATGACCTTCCTTACATCAAAGACTCATACTTACATCACAGATCCAACCAAGTGATTTTACATACGAGACTCAAATACCCAACCAAGTGGGTTTACACAATTTGACTCAACTACCCAACCAAGTGGGTTTACAAATTTGACTCAACTACCCAACCAAGTGGGTTTACAAATTTGAACAAGTCCTTACATGACTGAATATTACAATTTTTACATCATGGGTCTCATCATGACCTTTTCATCAAATTACAAGTATGACCTTTTTATGACCAATACCAGAAAGACCTCAAGAGAGTGATCATATATCAGAGCCATCATAATGCCAACAATACATTATACTCAGCAAGGCTTGTGCTCCCCCTGAAACTATGCATCCAAGCATCCTTTCAATATGACCAAGGCTCCTCCTTAGCTTGTGCAATCTGAATACTTTCAACAGCAAGTCATCAGCAACAATCTCTGCATAATCTGTTCTTATCTCTTAATCATAAGACTTCCATCTCATCCATGTGTGAAAGCAAAGAATATCCTTCAGCAAAAAGCAAGCAAGGCTCATCCACAATCATAAGAAACCATGTAACATGTCATCATCATTTAGAACTGAGAAATAAACAGATACAGTGCCAATAATACAATCATTAGTAGTCAGACTGATGCTCCCCCTAAACCTATGCTCCTGATCTTCGGCTGTCATACAAATTTTTTTATCAGAAGTGCATACGCGACTGTCTCCACTGTAACTCGCGTGTATACGCGGCTTTTGTTCACAGAACCTGCGTATGGAAAGTGAAACATAGAAAATTTCACATTCCTTCATCTCCCCCTGAGTTTGTACCACCTGTACCAGTCTTCTGCATATCAGATGCTCTGTCAGAAATAATCATAACCAGAATCACCAAAACAATCATGAAAATCACCATACATTGCTCCCCCTATGACAATACATTACTGATCTCTATAATGTATCTCACATCATTCCTGCAGCCATTAAGAGAAGTAAGCTTCAGAAAACGGATGACTGCAGTAGGGTCAATATTCCCTACGTTTCTGACCGGTCCTCCTTCTTTTTCCAACTTTGCTTGAACTTTCTTATTGTGTGCTGGAAGTTCTCCAATTTTTCAGATCTATTCATCCTGCATTCTTTTTCTAAATGTCCATACTTGTTACAAGTATAGCATCTTATGTGGAAAAGTAAGCATAAGGATCATAATGTGTTGTTCTATTCTTCCTTCTATTGCAATCAACTGCTTTATGAACATACTTGCTGCATGAAAAACAATATCCCTTGAAGAAACCAGAGTACCTTTCTATGTAGTATCTATTTGTTTGTGACTGAAACAATCTGTTTCTGCAATTGGCTGCAACATGCCCATAATTATGACATTTGAAGCATTCCACATTTTTGAATGATTTCCTTTGAGAATTCATGATTGTAGGTTGATCTTTAGTTTCTTTCAACACTTCAGGTTTTGCTTTGACATCCTTTGAATCTTTAGCACTTCCTTGCGAACTAGATTCTCCTTTAACCGTTTCATGAAAACCCAGACCAAGTTTGATAGATGGAGACCTTTGACTACTAAGAATACTGTCTAGAATCTTAGTACTATCTTGAAACCTCAAGAGTTTATCCTTTTCTTCTAATTTACCTTTGAGAATGTTTACTTCAACCTCCAATTTTTGGCATTGCTTCATCATGCTTTCTTCAACCCTTTTTCCTTCTTCTACTTGATCATTTAATTTTAAGATTTCTTCCTTCAACCAATTTTCTTGATCTTCACATGTTTGTAGCAGTTATTCATTCTTCTTATTTGATTTTTCTAGATATTCTTTGAGAGAGATGATTTCTGCTTCAAGTCCTTCCTTTTCAAATGATTGTAGAGGTTCTTTATTCTTCTTATTTGATGCTTCAAGATATGCTCTCAGAGAGATGATTTCTACTTCAAGTCCTTCATTCTTCTTATTTTATTTTTCCAGATCTTCATTTAGATCATTGATTTCTACTTCAAGTCTTTTATTTCGATTGCTTCCATAATTGTACAATTTTTGATACTTGTCTACCTGTTCATTTAGAATTTCTATCTGTCTGTTCAGCTGAGAGATCATCTCATTGTAGATACCATCTCTTTCTTTAAATGATCTTTGTTGATCTTCAACTTTAATCTTGAGAGATTATTCTAGATCCATAACATTACTTTCACTATCTTTACCATTGCATGCACAAGAAAGTGAATCACAAGAACCACATTCAATACTTGTTTTATTTTCCTCATTTTCTGCTGCACATGTTTTCTGAGAAATCTCCTTTTGAGTAGCCTTTTTATTTTGCTTCCTTGCCATTAGAACTAGTAGATCTTGGTCATAATCTTCTTCATCTTCACTTGACATTTCATTATTATCTTCATTTGCATAATAACTCTTTCCCTGTACAAATTGCTTATAAGGACATTTTGCAGCATAATGACCAACTCTTCCACAATCAAAAAATTTGAAGGGAAGCTTACCTTTAAATCTTCCAGTACCTAGTTGGAGTCTTCTCACAAAATTTGCTTCTTCTTCTTCTGATATATAATTTGATTCCTTGACAACGTCCTTTTATTTTCCTTTTGCACACACCTTAAAAGCAGCTTCTTTGATTTGAGAAGGACCTCCTTGTCTCATTTCATAAGTAGTCAAAATACCATGTATTTGAACAATAGTAAGAGTTTGCAGATCTTGCCTTTCTTCAATAGCTGATACTTTTGACTCAAATTTTGAAGTTAAAGATCTTAAAATTTTCTCAACCAAAGTAGATTCAGCTATTGTTTCTCCCAGATTTCTCATACGATTTACAACATCATCAAGACGTAAAAATAAACTAGCAATACTCTCATTACTATGCATCTTTAAATTTTCATATTCAATTCTGAGAGTTTGGAGTTTTGCACCTTTTACCTTTGCATCACCTTCATAACTTAGAATGATTTTGTCCCATATTTCTTTTGTTGAATTTAGCTGCATCACTTTGGAAAATCCTGGTTCAGACATGCTTCCTAACAAAACATTGACTGCTCTGGCATTGACTTCATATTTCTTCCTTTCTGCTGCATCAGTAGGGATATTTTCCGGATACTGATAACCTTCTTCCATGATTGCCCATTCTTCTACACCAAGACTTTGCAGATATGCTTTTGTTTGTATTTTCTAGAATAACAGATTACTTCCATTGAATAGAGGTGGCCTTATAGACATTACTCCTTCATGACTTCCCATTGCGACGGATCTCCTTGACGATCGCGGCTTACATAAAAAGGACACATACGTGCAAATTGTTGGGAAAAATGCGCAGAGAGGGGAGATGGTCGGTATTTAAGGCATACTAAAATATTTTTTACTTTTTTTTTCATGCTCTAAAACCCATACGCTACTTTACTTTATCAGACTCACGTATATACGCGGATACCCTTCACAAAACTCCCGTATATTCAGAGATCTTAATATGCAATTGATTCATTACTTAGATCCTTGCATTTATTCATTCATCATATGTTTATATAGCAACAGACATGTGCAGTAGTAACAGAGTAAATCATCACACATGAACACCAGGATTTTAGGTGGAAACCCAAGTCGGGAGAAAACCATCGCTGCAGTTGTCTCAGCCTTCAATATTTTATTATAGAGAAAACATCTTACAACATATGTGCTGGCGCAACCTCCTACCAGCACGCAGGCACCCACCTGCGCTCGTTTACCAGCCTCTCCTGGAAGGGAGCTACGACCCCCTGCTCTCGTTTACCAGCCTCTCCTGGAAGGGAGCTACGACCCCTTGCTCTCGTTTACCAGCCTCACCTGGAAGGGAGCTACAACCCCCTGACTGAAGGCTACAACCCTCAGCACCTCTATGGACCACGTTTCATCAATTTTCACACTGGATCCAAAGCTTCCTTTAGAACACAACTTGCAGGCCACTTTTCATCATATTTTTAGAGTGGACCCACTCCATACATTTAAGCTCAATCATACATCAAAATGGATACTTATCAATTCAGACAACCCAGATCAGATAGCAGTAACACAACAGAACAGATCAGACATTTCATACTTCATCCTTCAGCAAACCCTAGTTTTCATACGCGCTTTCCTTTTACTGATCCAACGTATATATGTGTCTTCATGCATATAAACCCGCGTATACCTCTGCACATACTCCAGAACTGATTTCACTACTCATACGTGCTTTCGCTTTATAAAACCCGCGTATATACGCGCTTCCGCTGTAATAAACTAGCATATAGATCTTCAATCATTACAGAGCAGCATACTTCTTCAAAGCAGATATTCAGTTCATATTTAACCCTTCACTTCAGACAGATGTTCGCCTCATCTCAGATCTAAACATTCCATAAATAGATCTAGAAGATACAAATACATTTCAGATCTAGATAACCTTCTTCATCATTTTCTTCATAGGTGCATCACAGATTCAGATCTATCATCAAACTATTACCCTTTCCATTCAGACATACTTCAGAGTGAAGTATTCATTCAAAACCAAACTCATGCTCCCACGTTGCACAATGATTTTCTTCTCCTTATATAGGTTTACCCTTTATCAATACCATGAGCCAAAACCACACCTCTTCCGATGGTATTCCTGGACGGGGTCAAATAGACGAATCATTGCTCAATACAATGGGTCAATACCATGGTAGTTACCCCTGGTTTCACATATTTAGAGCGCTTTTTCCCATACGTGACTTGGAAAGTTATTTCCCGCATGCATACGCTACTTCGGCTAGACAAACCCGCATATGCCTTGAGACATACTCCTTTCATCATTGTTCTGGCACAGACTGAATTCCTTTCATCATTACCTTCTATACAGATCAGATTCACATCAATAACAAGTTCATCAAGACATATTCCATCAATGACAACTTCGTCAAGTAGGTTTCCATCATCTTCATCAAGTGGGTTGCCATCAAGGACAACACTCTGCATCATATTGCCAACAATCTCCCCCTTTGGACTTGATGGCAACCACAATGGTGTTTGATCACTACAGCAGCATAGTGATATTCTCCCCTTATTCAAACACCATGTCACTCTCCCCCTTTGACATCAAGGGCAAAGGGCGGATAAAAACCAACACAAGGTTTTTCTCCTCATGTAAACATAAGAGCTCTGCAGATCTGATGTGCATTGGAGTTACCATGCTCCCCCTGAGTTCATGTTGAATCTTCAAACATATTTTTAATGACTCTATGACCTTCCTTACATCAAAGACTCATACTTACATCACAGATCCAACCAAGTGATTTTACATATGAAACTCAAATACCCAACCAAGTGGGTTTACACAATTTGACTCAACTACCCAACCAAGTGGGTTTACAAATTTGAACAAGTCCTTACATGACTGAATATTACAATTTTACATCATGGGTCTCATCATGACCTTTTCATCAAATTACAAGTATGACCTTTTTATGACCAATACCAGAAAGACCTCAAGAGAGTGATCATATATCAAAGCCATCATAATGCCAACAATGCATTATACTCAGCAAGGCTTGTGCTCCCCCTGAAACTGTGCATCCAAGTATCCTTTCAATATGACCAAGGCTCCTCCTTAGCTTGTGCAATCTAAATACTTTCAACAACAAGTCATCAACAACAATCTCTGCATAATCTGTCCTTATCTCTGAATCATAAGACTTCCATCTCATCCATGTGTGAAAGCAAAGAATATCCTTCAGCAAAAAGCAAGCAAGGCTCATCCACAATCATAAGAAACCATGTAACATCTCATCATCATTTAGAACTGAGAAATAAACAGATACAGTGCCAATAATACAATCATTAGTAGTCAGACTGATGCTCCCCCTGAACCTATGCTCCTGATCTTCAGTTGTCATACAAATTTTCTTATCAGAAGTGCATACACGACTATCTCCACTGTAACTCGCGTGTATACGCGGCTTTTGTTCACAGAACCTACGTATGGAAAGTGAAACATAGAAAATTTCACATTCCTTTATCTCCCCTTGATTTTGTACCACCTGTACCTGTCTTCTGCACATCATATGCTTTGTCAGAAATAATCATAACCAGAATCACCAAAACAATCATGAAAATCACCATACATCGCTCCCCCTATGACGATACATTACTAATCCCTATAATGTATCTCACATCACTCCTGCAATCATTAAGAGAAGTAAGCTTTAGAAGCGAATGACTGCAGTAGGGTCAATATTCCCTACGTTTCTGACTGGTCCTCCTTCTTTTTCCAACTTTGCTTGAACTTTCTTATTTTGTGCTGGAAGTTCTCCAATTTTTCAGATCTATCCATCCTGCATTCTTTTTCTACATGTCCATACTTGTTACAAGTATAGCATCTTATGTGACCAGAAAAGTAAGCATAAGGATCATAATGTGTTGTTCTATTCTGCCTTCTATTGCAATCAACTGCTTTATGACCATACATGCTGCATGAAAAACAATATCCCTTGAAGAAACCAGAGTACCTTTCTGTGTAGAATCTGTTTGTTTGTGACTGAAACAATCTGTTTCTGCAATTGGCTGCAACATGCCCATAATTATGACATTTGAAGCATTCAAAAAATTTGAATGATTTCCTTTGAGAATTCATGATTGTAGGTTGACCTTTAGTTTCTTTCAACACTTCAGGTTTTTCTTTGACATCCTTTGAATCTTTAGCACTTCCTTGTGAACTAGATTCTCCTTTAACCGTTTCATGAAAACCCAGACCAAGTTTGATAGATGGAGATCTTTGACTACTAAGAATATTGTCTAGAATCTTAGTACTATCTTGAAACCTCAAGAATTTATCCTTTTCTTCTAATTTACCTTTGAGAATGTTTACCTCAACCTCCAATTTTTGCCATTGCTTCTTCATGCTTTCTTCGACCCTTTTTCCTTCTTCTACTTGATCATTTAATTTTAAGATTTCTTCCTTCAACCAATTTTCTTGATCTTCACATGTTTAAAGCAGTTCTTCATTCTTCTTATTTGATTTTTCCAGATCTTCTTTGAGAGAGATGATTTCTGCTTCAAGTCCTTCCTTTTCAAATGATTGTAGAGGTTCTTTATTCTTCTTATTTGATGCTTCAAGATCTATTCTCAGAGAGATGATTTATGCTTCAAGTCCTTCATTCTTCTTATTTTATTTTTCCAGATCTTCATTTAGATCATTGATTTCTACTTCAAGTCTTTTATTTCGATTGCTTCCATAATTGTACAACTTTTGATACTTGTCTACCTGTTCATTCAGAATTTCTATCTGTCCTTTCAGTTGAGAGATCATCTCATTGTAGATACCATCTCTTTCTTTAAATGATCTTTGTTGATATTCATCTTTAATCTTGAGAGCTTCTTCTAGATCCATAACATTACTTTCACTATCTTTACCATTGCTTGCACAAGAAAGTGAATCACAAGAACAAAATTCAATACCTGTTTTATCTTCTTCATTTTCTGCTGCACATGTTTTCTGAGAAATCTCCTTTTGAGTAGCCTTCTTCTTTTGCTTCCTTGCCATGAGCACTAGTAGATCTTGGTCAGAATCTTCTTCATCTTCACTTGACATTTCATTATTATCTTCATTTGCATAATAACTCTTCCCCTTTTCAAACTGTTTATAAGGACATTTAGCAGCATAATGACCCACTCTTCCACAATCAAAACATTTGAAGGGAAGCTTACCTCTGAATCTTCCAGTACCTGGTTGGAGTCTTCTCACAAAGTTTGCTTCTTTTTCTTCTGAAATATAACTTGATTCCTTGACAACTTCCTTTTCTTTTCCTTTTGCACACGCCTTAAAGGCAGCTTCTTTGATTTGAGAGGGACCTCCTTGTCTCATTTCATAAGCAGTCAGGATACCATGTAATTGAACAATAGTAAGAGTTTGCAGATCTTGCCTTTCTTCAATAGCCGATACTTTAGATTCAAATCTTGAAGTCAAAGATCTTAAGACTTTTTCCACTAGAGTAGTATCGGTTATGGTTTCACCCAAACTTCTCATACGATTTACAATATCATCTAGATGTAAAAAGAAACTGGCAATACTCTCATTACTATGCATCCTTAAATTTTCATATTCAATTCTGAGAGTTTGGAGTTTTGCACTTTTTACCTTTGTATCTCCTTCATAGCTCAGAATGATTTTGTCCCATATTTCTTTTGCTGAATTTAGCTGCATCACTTTGGAAAATTCTGGTTCATACATGCTTCCTAACAAAACATTGACTGCTTTGGCATTGACTTCATATTTCTTCCTTTCTGTTGCATCAGTAGGGATACTTGCCGGATACTGATAACCTTCTTCCACGATTGCCCATACTTCTGCACCAAGACTTTGCAGATATGCTTTTGTTCGTATTTTCCAAAATAACAGATTACTTCCATTGAATAGAGGTGGCCTTATAAACATTACTCCTTCATGACTTCCCATTGCGATGGATCTCCTTCAAGCGATCAAGCTTCTATAAAAGGACCTGCTCTGATACCAATTGTTGGGGAAAATACTGAGAGGGGGGGCGGTGAATCAATATTTAGGGCATACTCAAATCTTTTTACTTTTTCATGCTCTAAAACCCATACACTACTTTATTTGATCATACTCACGTATATACGTGGATACCCTTCACAAAACTCGCGTATATGCAGAGATCTTAATATGCAATTAATTCATTACTTAGATCCTTGCATTTATTCATTCATCAGATGTTTATATAGCAACAGACATGTGCAGTAATAACAGAGTAAATCATCACACATAAGCATCACACATGAACACCAAGATTTTAGGTGGAAACCCAAGTCGGGAGAAAACCACCGCTGCCATTGTTTCAGCCTTCAATATTTTATTATAGAGAAAACATCTTACAAATATGTACTGGCGCAGACTCATACCAGTACGCAGGCACCCACTTGCGCTCGTTTACCATCCTCTCCTGGAAGGGAGCTACGACCCCCTGATCTCGTTTACCAGCCTCTCCTGGAAGGGAGCAACGACCCCCTGCTCTCGTTTACCAGCCTCACCTGGAAGGGAGCTACAACCCCCTGACTGAAGTCTACAACCCTCAGCACCACCATGGACCACGTTTCATCAATTTTCACACTGGATCCAAAAGCTTTCTTTATAGCACAAATTGCAGGCCACTTTTCATCATATTTTCAGACTGAACCCACTCTATTCATTTAAGCTCAAAACCGGATACTTATCAATTCAGACAACCCAGATCAGATAGCAGTAACACAACAAAACAGATCAGACATTTCATACTTCATCCTTCAGCAAACCCTAGTTTTCATACGCGCTTTCCTTTTACTGATTTGGCGTATATATGCGTCTTCATGCATATAAACTCCCGTATACCCCTGCACATATTCAAAAACTGATTCCACTACTTATACGCGCTTTTGCTTTATAAAACCCGCGTATATACGCGCTTCCGTTGCAATAAACTAGCGTATAGATCTTCAATCATTACAGAGCAGCATACTTCTTCAAAGCAGATATTCAATTCAGATTTAACCCTTCACTTCAGACAGATGTTCGCCTTATCTCAGATCTAAAAATTTCATAAACAGATCTAGAAGATACAAATACATTTCAGATCTAGATAACCTTCTTCATCATTTTCTTCATAGGTGCATCACAGATTCAGATCTATCATCAAACTATTACCCTTTCCATTCAGACATACTTCAGAGTGAAGTATTCATTCAAAACCAGACTCATGCTCACACATTGCACAATGATTTTCTTCTCCTTATATAGGTTTACCCTTTATCAATACCATGAGCCAAAACCACACCTCTTCCGATGGTATTCTTGGACGGGGTCAAATAGACGAATCATTGCTCAATACAATGGGTCAACACCATGGTAGTTATCCCTGGTTTTACATATTTAGAGCGCTTTTGCCCATACGCGACTTGGAACGTTATTTCCCGCGTGCATACGCTACTTCGGCTAGACAAACCCGCGTATGCCTTGAGACATACTCTTTTCATCATTGTTCTGGCACAGACTGAATTCCTTTCATCATTACCTTCTATACAGATTAGATTCACATCAATAACAAGTTCATCAAGACATATTCCATCAATGAAAACTTCATCAAGTAGGTTGCCATCATCTTCATCAAGTGGGTTGCCATCAAGGACAACACTCTGCATCATATTGCCAACATTTTTATGCTTAGGGTTCACTGTAAATTTTGCTTGGGGTTCATTGTAAATTTTTCTTAGGGTTCACTGTAAATTTTGCGATGTTTTTATGCTTAGGGTAAAGTTTACAGTGTTTTTATGCTTAAGGTTCACTATAATTTTTTCTTCGGGTTCAGTGTAAATTTTGCAATGTTTTTATGCTTCGGGTTCACTGTAAATTTTGCAGTGTTTTTATGCTTGTGGTTCACTGTAAATTTTTCTTGGGGTTCAATGTAGATTTTTCCGTGTTTTTATCCGTCGGGTTCACTGTAAATTTTGCTTGGGGTTCACTATAAAATTTGTGGTGTTTTTATGCTTAGGGTTCACTATAAATTTTCAGGGTTCACAGTGAATTTTGGGGGTTTTTTATGCTTACAGTTCACTGTAAATTTTGATTGGGGTTCACTGTAAATTTTTATTGGAGTTGCTTAGGGTGCGCTATGCCAATTACTATATTCATGTCTTGGTGTTTCTCAGTGGCTTACACAAATGTATGGTGTAGTACTATATTCTAAGCATGTTATAGTTCATGGATTTTTCTACCTCGCAATCAACTCATCCTGTGGAATATGTCACGATCTTAGTGTGAAATATATATGGCATGCAGCGTAATAGGTTTTTCATGTATTGGAGCTTTTCTATTTTTTTTGCTATGTCATTTGGCCTATGTATTGATGAATGTTGTCTTACACCACATAGCTTGTAGTCTTGCATGGTGTATCTCATTTTAATCCATTATGTTTGCTTGGTGCATGGAATTAATTTGTCTAGTTTCAATATGAATAAGCAAAGAATAACAGCAACTCTTTTTATATTCAATGAAAATCTATCTATGGCACATAAGAAATAAAGAATAATGCAACAAACAAAACTTCCTAAGTAGATCATTGAATGCAACTACTCCAATTTAAATTCAAAATCCTATATGATACAAATAATGAGAATTTTCTTTTCTTTCCTCTTAATCTTCAAATGCAATGAAAACTAAGATGTAGCTAGATCATTGATAAAATAAATCACACATAATATGACTGTAATATATATTTCATCAAACCAATCAATAATCAAGCCAGATGTTTACAAACAACCTAATTGATAAGAAATAAGAAAAAACCAGAGAAAATCTCATCAAAGGCTAATAAAATCAAATGCAAACATTAATTGTGTAATTCCAAAAGGACCTTTTGTTGGAGTTGATAATTCTTACATAAGTATAAGTGATCTTGATATCACAACAAATCATTCTTCCACATAAATTTTTCTATTGCATCTAGTTCCTCGTGTAGTTGTTGAATGATTTTGCATTTTTTATATTATTGCCATTTTATCCTTGTTTCTTCCACCTAGTTAGATTGTGGAATGGAAATAGCATATAATCAACCATTTATGCCTTCTTCTTTCCTTGAGAGTGCATCCGCCACAATATTTTGTTTTTCATTTTTGCAGATAATTTGTAATATTCCGACAAGAAATAAACAGTAATATAAAGCACATAAACAAGAAACTACAGCAGCTAGAGAGACATCACATGCACAAAACATGATATGGATAACGTTGAGCCATTTTATTAAATACCGAAAGATAAAATGAGTGCAAAGGTGATCAGAATGATGTCACCTTGGCTTGCACTAGGCAAGCATAGAAATACTCTCAAAACATATCATGGAATGTCTTCTCCCTCAATGACAGCGTAATCTCCAAGCTGCTAGTGCTGATGTCGTGCTAATGCTATTGCTAGAATAAACTAAACCTTTGGGGTTGCTCCCCACCTTAGAAAATTATGAAACTTTGGGAATGGCCTCTCCACCCAATACCCAGAAAAGCCCAGAGAGCGTTTCGAAAATGGCTGACCTCCGAAAATTACCTCCCTTGAGGTACCACGTTGTCTCAATGATAAACGCTGGCCCTGAATGATCTACTACAAAATATGGCCTCCAACTCTACCAAATGATGGAATAGGCAAGGGCTGATCCCCTTTCAAACTCTCCAGGGCTGAATCCCCTGATAAACCCTCAATCTAGACTCTCCTCCTCCAAAAACTATGTCATCCCTCTCAATGACTGCACTATCTCTGCAAGTGAACAATCCCAACTGTGGCTGCTCCAACTCTCTCCGGAAAAATAAGGATATAACTCCTCACCCAAGAAGGCACTCAAATTCCCCCGGGGCTGAGGTTGGGATCTCCGCACAAAGACACCCAGTGTACTGAATAACACTTGCAGACATTGCTCAATAGAAAATGCGTGCTCAATGTCAAAAGAAAAATAACATAGATGCATAATCGAATGAATGAAAATGAGGAGCCTCTCTCCCTTTTTATGTTTGGAGAGTCTTTCTCTCACTTAGGCCCCACCACCAACTGTGTTGTCTCCTTGAGCCACATTGTCCCTCTAGCTCTGCGCTGACTTGAGCCCATGCTGCCCATGCTGACATCTCCTCCATGCTGCCACTTCGTCCTCTAGGCCCCACGTTTCCAAATAAACATGTCTCCAAATGACTTTAGGAAATGCTTTTATCCTAAGTGTGAGTTAAGTGTCCCTCTTCACGCACTTTATTTCTAACTTAACTTTATTAAAGTGAAATAGCCAAAATTTAATATTTCCGATTAGCTATTGCTAATTGTGAATATTACAGTCCTCCTCGGAAAAATGTTGCTTGTCCTCAAGCAACTACAATGATGGATGCTGTAGAATTTTCTCACTCTCCCAAGTGGCATCCTCATCCGATAGATTCCTCCATCTCAACAGGTATTCCCTGACTATCCTGCTCCACAGCTGCCTCTCCCTAGTGTCAATAATGGCCTTCGGTTGTAGCACCAAATGCCCCTCATCATCTGTGGGTGGGAGCTCCTCAGTTGCAGTCACTTGCTGTCCCTGTGCCTTCTTCAGGCATGACACATGGAAAATATTATGAATCCTGCTACCAGTGGGTAGCTCCAACTCATATGCAACCTCCCCAATCCTACGTGTCACCCTGTATGGTCCATAAAAGCGGGGCCTGAGCTTCTCATCCCCCTTCTACTTCAGCATGGATTGCCGATATGGCTATAATCGTAGGTAGACCACGTCCCCTACCTCTAACTGCCTCTCAACCCGTCCCCTGTCGGCATACAACTTATTCTGATTTTGTGATGTAGATATGTTATCCTTAAGATTCCAGAGTATATCCTGACTCTCTTGGATCCAATCCTTGGCCCTAGGGGCCTTGCTAGCACCAAACATCACGTCAGCAAAAGATAAATCATGATACCCATATAAAGCATAAAATGGAGACATACCGATAGACATATGGTGAGTGGTGTTATAGCAGTACTCACCCAAGTGCAACCATCGTAGCCATGCCTTTTGCTACCTACTAACATAGTTTTGTAAGTAGCCTTCCAGCCACTTGTTCACTATCTCCATCTGTCCATCTATTTGTAGGTGATAACTAGTGCTCGGGGTCAACTCGGTGCCCACCAAATGGAAAAGGTCCTGCCAAAATTCGCCCATGAAGCGGTTATCCTTGGCACTGACAATGGTCTTTGGGATACCATGCAATCTGAAAACATCCGTGAAGAAAAACTTCGCTACCTATGCTGCAATGTATCATGTTGGTATAGCGAAGAAGTGTGCATACTTTTTCAGCCGATCAACGACTACAAATATGCAATCCTTGCCCTGTACAGTGTGCAACCCTATGATGAAATCCATCGAAATACTCTCCCATTTTCCTTCTGGTATGGGAAGAGTCTGTAGTAAACCCGCCAGATGGTTCATCTCCGGATTATTGCACTAGAAAACTTTGCACTCCCTAACATGTCGGAGTATGTCCTCCTAGAGGCCCTTCCATGAGAACCTCTCTCTGATGGCCCTATAGGTCTTGGTGAACCCCTGGTGGCCTGATAGTGAAAAATCATGTGAGGCGTGCAATATCTTCTCCTTGAGCTTGGAGCCCTCGGTCAAGAAGATCCTGTCCCTGAAGTAGACCACCTCATCCATCACCCTGTACCTGACATCCGTAACCTATCTGTCCAACACCTCACAGGAAAAATGGTCCTTGGAGTACGCTACCAACAACTGAGCCCTCCAGTCCGTATCTAAACTCATCAAAGACAACACTGTCGGTCTACGTGAAAGTGCATCAGCCACCACATTGTTCTTCCCCTTGACATACTCGATGTCAAAATCATATGCCTAGATCTTACTGACCCACTTTTGCTGCCTCTCCTGCAACTGCTTCTGCTCTAGAAAGAATCAGAGGCTGTTGTGGTCAGTCCTCACTCTGAACCTGTTCCCCACCAAGTACTGCGAAAATTTGGCCAATGCATGCATGATGGTCAACATCTCCTTGTCGTATATAGCATACAACCTCTCAAGTGGTAATAGCTTCAGCTCTCGAAAGCTATGGGGTGGCCTCCCTGCATCAAAACTGCGCCTATCACCTCCCTTGATGCATCACACTCTAGGACAAAGGTTTGCGTAAAATATAGCAATGCCAAAATTGGACAGCTGCTCATCACCTCCTTGAGCCTGTCGAAAGCCCTTTGCACTGTGTCAGGCCAAATGAATGCCCCCTTTTTGGTAAGGTCTGTAAGGGGTGCAGTAAATTGGGAAAATTCCTTAACGAACTTCCAGTAGTAGGTGCAGATACCTACAAACCCCCGAAGCTCCATCACATTCTTCGGCTTTGGCAAATCCCTAATGGCCCTGATCTTCTCCTCGTGGACCCTCACTCTATCCACCCCAATGATGTGCCCCAAGTAGAGCATCACTGTCAGCCCAAACTCACATTTGGAGAGCTTAGCATAAAATTGTTGCTCCTCCAATATGCGCAATACAACCTCAATATGTTGTAGGTGCTCCTCCCATATCCTGCTGCAAATCAAGATGTCATCGAAAAACAATAAGACAAACTTCCTCAAGTGACTACGGAAGATGTGATTCATGCATGACTGAAAAGTGGTCGGAGCATTGGTCAGCCCAAAGAGCATCACCAAGAACTCAAAGAGACCGTAATAACATCTGAAAGCGGTCTTGGGAACATCCTGCTCCCTCACGCAAATCTGATGGTTCCCGGATCTCATTTGAATCTTTGAGAAGAACTTCGATCCCCTCATCTCATCCATCAACTCATCTATCCGTGGAATGGGGTACTGGTTCTTCATGGTCTTCTTATTGAGAGCCCAGTAGTCAATGCACATTCTCAGTGTGCCATCCTTCTTCTTCACCAATACTACTGAAGAGGCAAAGGGGCTGATGCTAGGACGGATGTGGCCAAGAGCTAAGAGGTCACGAATGGCCCTCTCAATCTCATCCCTATAGGCCTTGGGATGCCTATAGGGTGTAGTGATGATAACCTGTATGCCCTACTCCAGCTCGATCATGTGCTCAAATCCCCGATCGCGTGGTTGCTCTAGTGGTATATCTCCAAAAACCGTGGCATATTTGTCTAAAATGGACTGGACATCTGGGTGGATGACTTGCCCTATAGACCCTGCCTTTGAAACACGCAGCTCCACTGCCCACTCTATGTCTCCCTTTAGGAAATCTACCTCCATCCGGTGTGTTGAAACTGTCTGTGGTGGGTAGGTATGCATACCTCAAATCTTCTCATGCCTCTCGGTCTTCTTGTCCGTCCACTCCATCTCCAAGGTTTCCCAATCTTTGGAGACCTTCCCCAGCGTGATCAACCACTGCACCCCTAGTATCACGTTGGTGTCTGGAATTTCCACCACAAAGAAGTGATCTGTCAGGGTGTAAGTCCCCATAGTCACTACCAAGGCTGGCACATACCTAGCACACTGCATGGTCCTATCACTTGGAACTAGTACCGAAAATCCATCAAAGCTCTCTGTTGGTATGCTCCTCCGCTCTACAAACTGGGCGTCAATAAAATTGTGGGTGGCCCCACTGTCCAGTAATACTGAAACACGTTGTCCGTGCACAGTACCTCAGACACGCGGTGTCAAGTATTTGGGAACCCCTCGCAAAGAAGCAAGGGCTCCCCCGGTAGGTGAAAATGCTGCACCTCTCACTCCTGGTGGTGGAGGTGGCAGATGATCTCCTCTCTGCGCTGTACTTCTACCTCCTGCCTCTATCTCCTCATACTCCTTCTCTTCCCCGCTACTATTGGAGAAAACCTCGATGTAATGTGCCTTCCCCGTGGCACAATGGTGTCCTGGTGCCCATGGCTCCTGGCATGTGAAACATAGCCTCTTTCGCCTCAGATCTCTCCTGGTCTTTTCATCCAAAGGCGCTCTGCTCTGGTTCCCCTTTGGAGGCAGAACCCTCATGTCCTTCCCCTTCGGCTGAAATGCCAGTCTCTGGGGGAAAGGAGCTCTAGTCTGATGTAGTGCATCCTACAAGTCCCAAGTCCTCCCAACTGTGTCATGGAGTGTAGTTGGCCTCGTCGATCTGACTAACCCCCGAAGAGGCTCTGCCAATTCATCGGTGAACATGTAGATCATCCTGGTTGTGGATAAGTTAGGCACCATCACGGAGAGTCTCAAGAACTCTAAAATGTCTGCTTGAGCTTAGTCAGCTCCACAAAGTTCTCCTCTGGATCCCCTCGATCAAATCACTCTATCAACCTTCGTGTAAACTCGACATATGCTGTCACCCCTTAGTGCCCCAGTGTAGCCATCCCGTGAAACCACCAGTCATGGGCCTCGCCCTCCAGGTGCAGCGTTTCCACCTTGATGGCCTCTTTCTCTGCCATCTGGTTAAGTTGGAAATATATATCCAACTTCTCCACCCAAGCCTTTGTCGAACACTTGGTTGACCCATCAAATGTCGATAGATAAAATCTACCTACCGTGCACTGTGCATCCCCATCCTATGAATGCATGTTTCCCCTGTGATGGTTGCAGGGTCTGTTGTCCCTCTTGAGCTGTACGAAATCATGGAATGTGAGGGCATCTTTGAACTCCTGTTCGTAGGACTGATACTCGGCAAAGTAATCTCCCATGTGAGCCGATTTCTGCTCCTACTGTGCTCCTGCCCCAGTGTCTGCGGCAAGAAATGTGGGCATCACAGAACATGGAGGTGTATGTGATGCCATCTACTGCACTGTGAGGTGCTCCTATAAATGATGGGATGTGCCCGATCCCTCTTTGATATGGAAACCCCTTGGGGTTTCACGCTGTCTAGATTCTGCAGTGAACCTTTACCCCATCTCTTCTATCCACCTCGACAAATCCTACACTGATTTGAGGAGAAGTTCAATGAACTCCTTCCTAGCATCTCTCTCCTTCGCCATTGGTTCCTCCTCTTCTGTGTCCACTATTGGAACGCAGTCACCTTCCCCGAAAGTGCTCTCTAACCTCCGCTCTTGGTCTTTATACTTCCTTCCTCGGTAACAGATGTATGATTTTCCTGCTAGTGTCATAGACAATCTACTCCACAGGCTGAGCCAAGTCTATGAGCTCTAATACCACTGTAATATTCCAGCTAGAAATAAACAACATTATAAAGCACATAAACAAGAAACTACAGCAAATAGAGAGACATCACATGAAAAAAACATGATATGGAGAACGCTGAGCCATTTTATCAAATACTGAAAGATAAAATGAGTAGAAAGGTGATCAGAATGATGGCACCTTAGCTTGCACTAGGCAAGCGTAGAAATACTCTCAGAACATATCATGTAATGGCTTCTCCCTCAATGACAGCGTAATCTCCAAGCTGCTAGTACTACTATCGTGCTGCTGCTACTACTGGAATAAACTGAATCTTTGGGGTTGCTGCCTGCCTCATACAATTATGAAACTTTGGGAATGACCTCTCCACCCAATACCCCGAAAATATCAGAGAGCTTTTCAAAAATGGCTGACCTCCGAAAATGACGTCTCTTGAGGTACCACGTTGTCTTAATAATAAACGTTGGCCCTGAATGATCTACTGCAAAAGATGGCCTCCAACTCTACCAAAATGATGGAATAGGGAAGGGCTGACCTCCTTTCCAACTCTCCCGGGATGAATCCCCTGATAAACCCTCAATCTGGAATCTCCTCCTCCAAAGACTGTGTCCTCCCTCTCACTGACTGCGTTGTCTTTGCAAGTGAACAATCCCAACTGTGGTTGCTCCAAATCTCTCTGTAAAAATAAGGATAGAACTCCTCACCCGAGCAGGCACTCGAAGTCCCCTGGGGCTGAGGTTGGGATCTTTGCACGGAGACACCTGGTGTGTTGAACAACACTTGCAGACTTTTCTCAACAGCAAAAGCATGCTCAATGTCAAAAGACAAATAACATAGATGCATAATCGAATGAATGAAAATGAGGAGACTCTCTCCCTTTTTATGTTTGGAGAGCCTTGCTCTCACCTAGGTCCCACCACCAACTGTGTTGTCTCCTTGAACCACGTTGTCCCTCTAGCTCTACGCTGACTTGGGCCCACGTTGCCCACGCTGAAATCTCCTCCACGCTGCCACTTCGTCCTCTAGTCCCCACGCTGCCAAATAAACATGTCTCCAAGTGAGTTTAGGAAATGCTTTTATCCTAAGTGTGAGTTAAGTGTCCCTCTTCACCCACTTTATTTCTAACTTAACTTTATTAAAGTGAAATAGCCAAAATTTAATATTTCCAATTAGCTATTGCTAATTGGGAATATTACATAATTTCAAAGTCATAGCCCAACATTTTTTGATCCATTTTTGTTGTTCTTCTAAAGATAGTCTTTGCTCCAAGAAGTACTTTGGAATATCATGATTTGTTCTTATAACTACTATTATTGTCGTTGTCTCGCCTCTCCTCTTTTGGGGGTTGAGACCTAAACTTATTTCCACCCTTCTCCAATTGAAAAGTATTATTTATCCCATCGCGAACAACTTTCCAATCAAATATCCAAGGCCTCCCCAACAACAAACGGGAAGCATCCATTAGCACTATGTCACATAATACTTAATCATGATAATTCCTAAGATGGAAATTTAAGTTTTCCACTATTCTAAAATAATGACATGGTGTCATTTTTGCAAACACGATACTTGATAGGAATTCAAATGTATGATGCATATCAACTTTAATTTCTCAATAACTTCCTTAGTCACCAAATTCTCAAAGTCATCACCATAAAAAAGAAAAGAAAAGTGAACAATCACTTAGACCAAATCTTACATTTGTTTTAAAATTTTGTTTTCTTTGTTTTGGGCTCTTTCTCCTTGAGCTAGCACTTTGGCTTCAATAACAATCTTTATAAAATAATTAAAAATCATACTCTAAAAAATAAAAATAATTTCAAATCATACTCCAATATAAAAAAATAATGTGATTTCACCTCAATGTCAACTAAATAATCAATATCCTTAGTTAGCCGTTATTCATCCTATCTATTATAGGTCAATTTGGGCACCATTCCCAATGACCTGGTTAACTAGGTAGCATCTCCACGACCGATGATCAAAGGGTCTATCATTCCCTATCATCTCAGTTGCTATATGCTCTAAGACAGAAAACATTCATGAATCAAACAATATTTTCATCAAAGCAAGACTTTTCCATGGTTTGAAGCTTATTATTAAACATGTGGGAGCTTACCAACACAAGGTCTAAAGGGCCTAAGTGCGTTGCATATGCAGGTAGCTCCATTCTGGGCTGCTCTGCAAAGCACTTCCCGACATTCAAAGGTGCATTGGTCACATTGGGAGCGAAATTCTCATTGTTCTGGAATCTCCACTTGGCCAGTGTCTTCTAGAAGGGTTCACATGTGTCATGCTTCGGATCCAAGTGTCCATTTGACATATACATGAATGGAAACATGTCTTGCCTATTTTTGGAATGATATTGATTACAAAACTACCTACAGTTCATCTATAAATTGAACACAAAGCTAAGTGTTGAAAGAGGAAGATTTTGAGTAGAGAAATGCTGGAGAATTTTTAATAGAGAGTTTGATTTGTGGAGCTGCTGGTGGAGAGACTTTTGCTGTGATAAGACTAAGGAACTCTGCTGGAAGGTCACGATGAATCAGTCACTTGGTTGTAACCTCTCCTTCTATCATCAATAAAGAGTACTTCTTGTTTTTCCCTACATGCATCCATGCTGCAAAATCTTTGTTGATGAATGTAGTTTATGCTTAACTAATTTGGCTAATTAACTTGAATAGATATCTAGATTATTGTATCTTCTACTGCTTCAGTGCTCTTTCTTGCAGGAAGCATTCAGCTATTTGAAACCGCTCGAAGTTGAGGCTGTAGTGGAAGCGACAGAAAGGAGCTATTTGGAAGCGACTGAAACAAGTAAGCATCCAATCCTCTCTGTATATCTGTTATGAGTTAATAAAAAGGGTAGTGCAATCTTTCACCTATTGTTCTAGACTAGATACCAGTCTAGGGAAGCATAGTTTATCCGTAGATTACAATTCTGGCCCAACAAACTGGCGACCATACTGGGGATAATTTCTCTTGAATCTTGGTGTTTTAGTCTCTGATATGCTTTCTAAATCCACCCAGTAGTTATTTCACATAAAGATTAGACATTTTCAGACATTAATCCGCAAAGTTAGTGAGCCAAAATGTAGCTTTTTCTTTGTTTACTGCACTCAATGCACCCTTGGTCAAGGCACAGTGCTTTGCAGAGCACTGTCTCCCTTTTCAACCTGCGTTGTAGAGCACTGTCTCCCTTTGGAGACTGCGTTGGCTCCTGAAAGGAACAAATCCCCTTGAATCTGACTTTGTATTTTGCTTCAGTTTTGTTTGTTGACTTGTTCTGAAAATTTTAAAGCTCTATTTGACCAGTAGCTCTATGTATTTCTTCTCCTTGGACTGAAAATTTGTTCAATGTTGTTTTAAAAAGTTTTTCATTATCATTGACAAGTTGATTTCAAAGTACTTTTTATGGTCGCATTAAGAATTGTTTTCTTTTGAAATAGGAAATTGTCGTAAAATCTTCATTTCCTTGATAGGAGAAATTGTTGTTGAAATATTCGTTTTTCCTTAAAAAGAGAAATTGTTGTTTGTGTTCTTCATTTCTCTAAAGTAAAAAGAATGTTGATTATTGATCTAGTGCAACTAGTTTTCTTTCTGCATTCATAACATTAAGAAAAATTTGCATTTGCATGTAGGATTCTGTGTTTTTTGCAAAAGGAATATTATGAAATCTGCATTTAGTTTGAGATTCATTGATTTGTTTTGTTCATTGATTTTTTTGCCCTCAAATTACTTGCTCTCTTCCCTTAGTAGCTAGGTCTTTCATTGAAAAAGCTGAAAGTGAAAGTTTGTTTATCATTCTTAGCTTGCATTTTAGGAATTTTATATACATCATCGTGGTGAACCTGAAAGGCGAACTGTTAAGTAATATAAACATAAAATAAATCTCAATTTAGTTAACAACGCATTGGAACATTAACGATAACATTTAGAGGTCTAGGCTAGAAACATGTTCCGGCGTCGTAAAACATAGCAGCTGTCGTTAACTTGTTTGCGATACATTCCGAGTGTGATACCTCACTCCACGTACGTAAGTATATCATAGCTCATCCACGTACTCTCTGGTATATCGGGCGGTGTTACAGTATGATAAGTATAAAGGGGTGCTCTCACTGTGCAGTTTCGCATCAGACAGCGCCAATGTGGACTTGGGCCTCCACGTACCTTCGGGTATATTTGAGAGGACTACTTTTAGGTGTTATCCATCCATAGTGAACCGAGTCGGCCGCCTTGAAATTGTGATACACCAAACACAGCAATCGGGGAGATTACTTTCCTGTACTTCTTGGTTCGTCGAGAGGTATTCTGTAGTTCACAGTTTCTTGGTAAACCTTTTTTCCTACCCTCTTTTTGTTTATTTTTTTTTGGATAAAATAAATCAGTAATCGTGGAAGAAAACAATCCTACCCCCCGTCGTTCACGTAGACATCGCTCTACCGAAACCAATACCATCAGTACCTCTGGTGAAGCATCATCTTCCCATATACTAGAGTTAGCACAAGTTGTTTCTACAAATCCTGGTTTGTCTACTATTGTCGAGACAGAGTCCTCACAACTACCCGTGGTCACGATCCATCCAATCTGTGAGACCATACCTCCTGAACCCAACGTTGTTCAACTGGAAGTTGATCTAGATCCCATTGTGCTCTAGGGGGCAGCTCTTATTGGTCAAACTGGACATCATCCCCAGGACCAATGAAATAGGGTCTATCATCCCCTTATATTTCTGTAGCTATATTCCCTAAGTGGAGAAAATCTTGATCCCGAAGTTGAACAATTGGAAGTTGTTCCTGAATTGGTCATCCCAGAATCTATTTTAGCCACTGAGTCTCCCATATCGCGTATTCAACCACCTGAAATATACTTTGTGCCTGACAGCGAAATTCTTCCACTTGGTTTGATTTTGATTGAATAAATATCACAAGACAAGACACCTTTAACTCCAACTCATTTTCGGTAGCAGCTTTACCTGTACGAGTCTTTTCCTCAATCACCTTCCTCTGCTTTTGTTGATCCTATTTCACTTTCAGTTCCTGTAGATTCTATAGGGTATACACTTGGTCAAATTACCATGTCTGAACCAACATCTTCAGTTGGGTCTGTTGTTCCAATTACGTCATCTCCTACCCTCGCTACTCCGTCAATGTTCACAACATCACCAGAGTCATTTAATTGTTTGCAATGTACATTTATTGCTATGACTATAGTTTTATTATGTTTTTATCATGAAACAGGTATTTTTAATCCATTTTATGTTGCTCTGAAACAGGTCTTACAACTGATGAACAGATTAGTCGTGCAGATATATTTCAAGAATGATTTGACCACAAAGCATACTTTTTCTCCTTATTTTTCGAGCTTTGATAAAAACGAAAAAGGATTTGAAGCGCACTTTTATCTTTTCGAGCTTCGATAACAGCGAAAAGGAACCCCTTGAGTCTTCTTTTAGCTCTTTTCAGACTCCGATAATGTGAAAAGATTGCCGAGCACTTGTCATTTCGAGCTCGTTAAAGTAAATGAATTGATATCTACTCAGCATAATTTTAACCCTTTTCCAGACTGAGATGGATTATTTACAAAAAAGGAATACCTTGGTTAAACATGACCAAAAAGGTTCTTTCAGATATCATTTTACACTTTTTCGGATCTGAGAGACAAATTTACGAAAAAGTACCTTTTGAAGTCCTCTGTCGTCCTCTTTTTCAGACTCCCTAAACATGAAAAAGGACCGGGCTGTCACTGTCGTTAAGCTTGTTAAAACATAAAATAGTGACGGACTTGTCGATCATGGCAAGAATCGAGTTTCATTCATCACTAGACTTGTTAAATTATTAAATAGCAATACTTCATTCTTTATTCGCCCGAAGGGTTCAATTATAGATCAAGGAAATGTTATCCTCCTCAAGCTTGTTAAAAAATAAATAGGTACTGGTCGACAAATGACCAGGGAAAATTTGGGAAAAGCAAGCAAAGTTTCTTTTTGGTAGCAAGTCGCTCTTGAACATGACACTTCTTTCACTCCATGTCCGTGACTGTTTGGGTTGGGTAATCATCTTGACGGTTCATTCACACCTATGGTTCATCATACCTTCACTTCGTTTTTGAGTCAATGCTGCCAACTCATCACAATGTCGCCGATATGTTCAAGAGAAGTCATCCAGTGATTTAGAAAAAAACTTATAATACTTGGGGTTAGAGATCTATTTTTCATCTACATAGTGTTAAGATTTTAACATGCATTTGCATCATCATATATAAATACATTCTAACCATATGAAATAATTTGTTGGTGGTGAATAAGGAAGTAGAATTCTATTCTTGCTAAATACCTTTGATCTTGGGTCATTAAATTGCCTTAAGATGAACTCTCAAAAAATTAAAGATAATTTTAGATCATACTCCAATGTGAAAGTGTGTCATTAAAAATGTATCATTAAATTGCTTTTAAAAAAAATGAACTTTCTAAAAATTAAAAATAATTTCAAATCATACTTCAATATTAAAAAAAAAGTGATTTCACCTCAATATCAACCAAATAATCAATATCCTTATTTAGCGGTTACTCATCCTATCAACCTTATAAATAATGTCAAAAATATTACACCCTAATTACAATTTAACCAAATAAATAATTTATATAAGAAAGGTAATTAATAACTTTTTATCTAAAATAAAATTAAAGATAATAATAAACAAATAAATAATTAAAAAATAAGTTGTATAAAAAAATAATTAGTAACTTTTTATCTAGAATAAAATCAAAAAATTAATAAAAAATTAAGAAATTAATCTATATAAGAAAGGTAATTTAGTAACTTTCCCCGAAAACAGCTAAAATTAACTATAGTTAAATGATAACAATAAAAAAAATTATAAGAAAGGCCCTGACTAACTTTCCCCAAAAGAGCTACAATATAACATAGTTAAAATTTATACCTTTATACTTGGTCATTGCCCTCGATAAGACATTGAAATTTTATCCATTTTCTAAAAGCCTTTCTGTTTTAAGTAAGGATATTTTTCCATCATAATCATATTTTCGTGAGCATAATTACATTTTTTTGTTTATGCCCCCAATGTCTCGTCCATTCGCCTAAAACGATGACATCAAAACATAAAGAATTGTATTTTCCTGGAATTCCGACAACACAGTATGAACACGTCTTCCACACGTCTAGGTCTGGTCCATATGGCTTCATTACGGGCAATGAGATCATGAAAGTAAATACAACCTGGAATTCCGACAACACAGTAGTGCGATCCAGCAGTAAAGTGATCCAGCAGTAAAGTGATCATCGAGTCATATTTTCCACGGAACACTGACGACCCATGTGCATTGTGTCCTCAATGGTCCAGTGCACCGTGTCCTCCCAAATTTCTAAAAAGGAATACAAAAAATCTGTCCCACCTGCAAGTCTTTGTATTATCGTTGAGTCATATCTTATTTTCCACGGAATACTGACGAGCCATGTGCATTGCGTCCTGAGTGGGCCTGTCCTGCGCTATGTATTTTCCTGGAATTCCGTCCACCCTTGACACGCACGACAACACAGTATGAACGTCTTCCACACGTTTAGATCTGGTCCATAGGGCATCAAAACCTAAATAATTGGTACCAATAATGGTGAGATAGGCTTTCTCTTCATCTCTCATCATAAATCTCTTATAAAATACAAATTAATTATAAAAATCAATTTTTATGAATTGAATTAGCTTTCCCCTCACCTCTCATCATAAATCTCTCACAAAATACAAACTAATTATAAAATATCAGTATAGTAATTTTTATAAATTGAATTAGCTTTCTCTTTACCTCTCATCATAAATCTTTTATAAAATACAAACTAATTATATATTATCACTATAGAAAAATTTTCGAAGTCATATCAGTGGCATCATTAATTTAGAAGCCATGCTATACATTGATTTTTCTTTTTCTTGGTATAAGTAAAATGTGTTTATTTATTATGTTTCATTGAAATTTTACAAATTTGTATATTAATTTTTTAAGATTGAGTGTAACTTTTTTTTTTTTAATTGTGAAAATAAAATGGGTTGATTTATTATGTTATCCTAAATTTTTTCATTGAGTAATTTGTTATGGGTAGCTTTCACTGTAAATTGCTTGAAGTTCATTCTAATTTTTTTTTGGGGGTTTACAGTGAATTTTGGGATTGTTTTATGTTTATTGTTTTGTAAATTTTGCGGTGTTTTTATGCTTGGGTTCACTATAAAATTTTTTTTATGCTTATGGTTCATTGTAATGTAAATTTTGCGGTGGTTTTATGCTTTGGGGTTTACTATAAATTTTGCTTGGGGTTGCTTAGGGTGAGCTATGCCAATTACTATCTCCACGCCCTCGATTTGTCTACCTGGCATGCAACTTATCCTATGGAACATGTCACTTATCTTAGTTTGAAATATAAATGGCATGCAATGTAATAGGTTTTTCATGTATTTGATTTTTTCTATTTTGTATCATTTCGTTTATGTATTGATGAATGTCCTCTTACACCACATAACTTATAGTCTTGCATGGTGTATCTCATTTTAATCCATTATGTTTGCTTGGTGCATGAAATTAATGTGTCTAGTTTCAATATGCATAAACAAAGAATAACAATAACTCATTTTATATTCAATGAAAATCTATCTATGATACAAAAGAAAATATGCATAAACAAAGAATATCAATAACTCTTTTTATATTCAATGAAAATATATCTACGACACAAAAGAAACAAAGAATAATGCAACAATAAAAAATTCCTAAGTAGATCTTTGAATGCAATTGCTCCAATTTAAATTCAAAATCATATATGATACAAATAATGAGCTTTTTCTTTTCTTTCCTCTTAATCTTCAAATGCAATGAAAACTAAGATGTAGCTAGCTCATTGATAAAAGGAATCACGCAAAATATGTTTGTAATATAAATTTCATCAAACCAATCAATAACCAAGCTAGATGTTTACAAAAGACCTAATTGATAAGAAAGAAGAAAAAACCATGGAAATTCTCATCAAAGGCTAATAAAATCAAATGCAAACATTAACTGTGTAATTCCAAAAGGACTTTTTGTTGGAATTGATAATTCTTACATAAGTATAAGTGATATTGATACGAGAACAAATCATTCTTCCATGTAATTTTTTCTATTGCATCAAGGTCCTCCTATAGCTGTAACTAAATGATTTTGCATATCTTCTTATATTATTGCCATTTTATCCGTGTTTCTTCTACCTAGTCAGATTATGGAATGGAAATAGCACATAATAAACCATTTATACCTACTTCTTTCCTTGAGAGTGCATCCACCACAATATTTTTTTTTTCAATTTTGTAGATAATTTCAAAGTCATAGCCCAACACTTTTTGATACATTTTTGTTGTTCTTCTAAAGATAATCTTTGCTCCAAGAAGTACTCTGGACTATCATGATCTATTTTTACTTTGAAGTGTCTTCCTATTAGGTATGGACACCATTTATTAACTACATATGGTATGCCCAACATATTTTTTTTTATAGATGGGTTTGAGTAAGTTATTTCCTTTAAGTTCACTTATTTCAAAAGCAAGGGGCCTTATTTCTTGCATCTTGTTTGCACCAATGTCATGGCATGAGGTATCACCCTCTTCAATGAAGATTGTTGTGAATTCATGTGTGTCCAAGTCGAGAGTCATACACATAGCCTCTTTAGGTTTTTTAAAACCTTTGGTTGCTTCTTTAGTCCATGAAATTTCCTCCTTCAATAATTTCGTTAGAGGTGTTATTATTTGACCATAATTCTTGACAAACTTGTGGTAGTGTCTTGTCAATTCCCCTGAGTTTCTTCAAGGTATGAGGGATCCACCTTGACACCATCATGTGATACATTATGACCTAAATATTCCACTTCTTGAACCAGAAGGGCACACTTGGAAGGCTTTACATATAGTTTTTGTTGTTCCAAAAATGTCATGACCATGTCAATATGTTGTAAATTCTCTTACCAAGATATATTGTCAATCACCATCAATCTTCAGTTGACAATCACTATATTCAATCACTATCTAATCATCACTCTTCATCGATCATACAAGTCCCCCACTATGATTGCTTTTGAATATTCCATTAACTATTGACTTATGTTAACTACTCTTTTGACCTTTGACTATGATCCCTATTTTGACTTCACCATCGCCATCAACTTGAGTTGATTATCTCATCGATCCATCACATAGTCAATCTATCTTGACCAACGAGTTACCCAATCGATCCACCTCGACTGTCCAATCAACCAACTACAATCTAGAAACATATTTTTTTCTGCAAAGAATATAGCATCTCAATAGATCCATTTTCAATCCATCTTGAGATATTTAAAATCCTGATTCAACCAATTCTTCAGTAATGAAAGAAAATTTATGCAAATTTACAAGTAGCTTCTCATGCTTCAACCATTCCAATAGTTTCCTCAAATGACTCATGTGCTCCTCTTTATTTTGTTGAAAATTAATATGTTGTCTAATAATAACTACAAATTTAGCCAACTATGGAATCATCACCTCATTCATTAGCCTCATAAAAGTTCTATGTGCATTTGTCAACCCAAATGGAATGACCACCAATTCAATCCGCCCCTTGTATTAAAGTTTATATTCCACTCATATTCTTCATAGATTTGATTTTTTAGTGGTATCCACTTATACAGATTTATGTAGGAATGCAATAAAACACAGAAATAAACATAAACACAGAGATGCAACAGAAATAAAACTTCATTCATTAATATAAACTAACTGAAATATGCTTACAGACAGAATGGACATAAACTAGCTAGGGCGATGGTAGCTTATCTCTGAGAAGAGATGTGGAGGATACATGCCTCTGAACTATCTTATAATGAGGCTCGTGGGCCTATTTATTATTGAGAAACAATGGGAAAAACTAAACATCAAAAAACCCAACCCTAGGAGATTAAACACCAAACTACTGGCCCTGTTCGGGTAAATTGATACATCAATTTCCCGCGGTTGTAAATTTGGCATAGGATCTCTGTTTGACACACACGATACCTTGTTAGAAATATCTATCCGAGGACTAAAACTGTTGATAGTAAATGTCAAATTGATAACTCACATTTTCCGGATGTGATTTTCCAAAAAAATGTCGTTTAGGGCCTCAAAACGATTTTGAAAGTTCAGGACCCGAAAAAACTGCCAAAAATAGTAAATTATGCTACAATTAAGGAAACTGAAAAACTGAAAGAAACTTTGGTGGGGGTCCAAGTGGAATAGGTGGGTTTTCAGAGCATGAGAGTATCAGAGAAAAGGTAAAATTAGAGATAATGAAGAGGTTAAATGGAAAATAATGAAGGCAGTGAGATTTCTGAAAATAAATGATAGTCAAGGAATATTATTTTCAGCAGAATGTAAGAAATAAACATTCATCTTGTGATACTGTAGAAATACAGGAGACTAACATTGGCTCCAGCTGGGGAGGGCAGCTCTTTTAGGAGGTGTCAAGAATATTTGTAGACCAATAGCCTGATTTATTTGGTTGATTTCCACTCTGTAATTCTGATTTGCTACGAAAACCTTTGTGGCTGAATATCTTCAAGCTTGAAATCAACACTCTCTGCTACTGAAGTCTAGGATACACTTGTACGAAAAATTGGAAAGCAATATGAAACTAAACTGAAAAGATGCTCATAGTACTGAACTTATTTTCACACGTACCTGCCCTACTCTACTGAAATTTTTGTTATTCTAAATGATACAATAATGCCAGTGCAACCAGTCAAGCAGCAGCAAAAACATGTGAACAACTTGACTTCTTGTCAGGAAAAACATCAGTATAACTTGATTATGTGTCCTTATAACCAAAGTTATCATATGTAGGTGCAACTTTTGATGTATTTGATTCTTATAGGGATATCTTCACTAATATTTGGCTATCTTCACTAATTTTTGAAATTGTGAAGAGAGGTTGTAAGTCTTCTTCATCCTCTATAATAGGATGCCCTCCTAGATTATTCTTAGGAGTTAGGATCATAAAATCGAGAGGATACTCCCAAGAATCTAGGGACACTGGAATGTCTTCTATTACCCCATCAGGTTTAATCACAGATTTGTCTGCTAATTGTAATAATGTGGGTGTAAAAAGAAGATTAGGAAGTTTCAGTTTATCCATGATTTGTCTAATATGATATTGATTGTCGCTTCCTAAATCAATGTTGGTGTTTTAGATCTCAGCCCATTGATGAATTCTAACAACCTGATTTCCTTGGCTCCAGATACTTTGGAATAGCAATCTTACCCATCATGATATCTACTATTTTTCCTGCCAGTTGAATTTTCTTTGTCTCTCTTATTCTTTTTCTTGTTTTCTTCATGCTCAACTCCTTTATTGTCTTTCCTAAGATTGGAATTTCCTTGATAGCTTGCAATAAGGGAATCTTAATACAAACATTTCTCATCTCATCGAGGAAATCATAATTAGGCACCATAATTTGTTTTTCTACGCCCCTATCAATTTGTAATCTTTCTGGAAAGGGAGGTGTAGAAGTGGATGTTGATGGCTGCTCTAATATAGGAGTTGAAATTATTGGTTCTTTTTGTTTTTATTTTTCAATATTTGGGTCTTGAAAAGATGTGTCTTCTTCAAGACTTTTATTTTCCCGTAGAGAATCTTCCTCAGAGTTGTCTTGTTCTTGGATGATCACAGAAGGTTTCCTCTTTTCTAGTATTCTTCCAGACCTAAGTTGAACATCACTAAGGTCTAGAGGAGTAATCAAATAGGTTGGAAACTGTTGGCCTTCTATCATGTATGTGTTCTGAGGATTTTTATTGTTGGGGTTTGGTATGGGTTGGGCAGGAAACTGATTTGTTTTCTGAGGAAATGGTAATGGAAGTGGTTGATTTTGATGTTGTGGATTCTGAGGATTCTGTTGAGGATTTTTTTGAGGAGAAAAATGTGCGTATGGTGGATAAGATGGTGGATATTGATAGTACTGAGAGAATCTTCCATAGGGATTTTGTGCTCCTTGTGCCCAAGTTTGAGATTGATTTTGAAATTGGGGCCAAGGTTGCTGCCAAGAATTCCAATTTGGTGGAGGTTGGTTATACATCTGATCATGGAATCCTTGTGTTTGAGGTCCTTGCCAAGGCCTTATAGAGACAAAATTGAGAGATTCTGTGGAATTTGTAAGGGTTTCTTCTTGAAAGACAGCTTTAAGACCAGGAAGTGAAGGAAAACTCTTGGTCTCATGTTTTTCTGAACAAATCACACAAGTCTCTACAACTTTTGCATCCAAAGGACACTCTCTCAAGGCATGCTTCTTTCTACATTTGGGACAAAAGATTGCTAAGGCATCAGATTCAGCTTTTTGCTTGTTTTGTAGTTTAAGGGTGTCTATTTGTTCACTAAGACTCCCCGAGATATCAGATTTGAATTCATCAAGCATATGTCCTATTT
>JAXQQM020080748.1:0-17630 GCA_034641835.2 Pinus albicaulis
AGCTTCTTCTTCAATAAATTGTACATCTTTGCTTATCATAAAATTCTTGGTGGATGGGTTGTACAATCTGTATGCCTTGGATTCTTCACTGTATCCAACAAATATGCACTTCTCCCCCTTGCTGTCCAAATTCTTCGTTAGCTAATCTGAAATGTGTGCATAAGCCACAAAACCAAAAACTCTCATGTGGGTGACAAATTGTTTTATGTCACTCCATGCTTCTTCTGGAACTCTGTTCATTACACTCTTTGCTGGGAATCTATTCAACACATATGATGCACAATGTACAACCTCAAACCAATATTCATTTGGTGAATGTTTTGTGTTCAACATGCTTTTTACCATATCCATGGTGGTTCTATTTTTCCTTTCAGCAACCCCATTTTGCTGTGATGTATACATTGCTGTAAATTGTTTATGAATCCCATTTTCTATGTAGAAACATAGAAATTATTTTGAGATATATTCTCCTCCTCTGTCTATTCTAAAGACCTTAATATGATTCCCACTTTGATTCTCAACAAGAGCCTTAAAGTTGTAGAATTTCTTAAACACTTCACTCTTCAACTTCAAAAAATAAACCCAAGTTTTTCTTGTGTAATCATCAATAAATTTCAGCATATAGTGGTTGTCTACTAATGATGGTGTTTGAATTGGTCCACACAAATATGAATGGAAAATTTATAAGGGTGCCTTTGCCCTTATGTTCTTTCCTAATGGAAAGCTTTCTCTGTGCTATTTTCCCAAGATGCAACATTCACACAGGCTGTTTAGTTTCTCAATCAATCGTAAACCCTTTAGCATTCCTTTCCTATGCAACAAATTCATACCTCCAAATTTGAGATGTCCAAATCTCAAATGCCATAACCAGTTTTCATCCTTTTCTTCTCTTTGGAATGTCTCTTATGTCACTTCCGCCATTGTAGCTCCTTTCTTAAAATATGCTCTCATCTTGAGAGGGAACATTCTGTTTCTTGTCATCTTCACTTGTGCAATGCATTTCTTTCTTGGTGGTTTATCCATGATGGTTCATAAATCATCTTCAAAAAATACATTGTAGCCTTTCTGAATGAGTTGTCCAATGCTCAAAAGGTTACACTTTTTACTAAGCAAATAATAAACATCTGATATGGTTTTTCTTTCTCCCTTCTTTGTCAAAACACTTACTTTGCCTTTTCCCATGACAGAGACCTTACTGTTTGTACCCAATTTTACTTGAGACTTTACATTTTCATAAATCATGGAAAACATAGAAATGTTTCCAGTCATATGGTTGCTACATCCTAGAAACCATATATCTTCATTTTTTTCTTCAGCCATATTGCATGCTAAAAGAAACTTCTCTTGACTGATATTTTCCTTAGTAAAATTAGCACTGGGTCTATTACCCATGTCACTCTGTTTCTTCCTACATTCATTGGCATAATGGGCATACTTCTTACAGTAATGAAATTGGACTTGGGACTTATCATACCTTTTTCCATGTACTTGATTTTTTCCACCTTGCTAGCTATTGCCTTGGCTTTGATTTTGACTTTGATTGTTGCCCATTGCATTAGTATTTACAGGGTTGCTTCTTCCTCCTTTGTTTTGGCTTCTGCCTCTTCCTTTTCCTCTATAGTTTCCTCTTCCTTGACCTCTTCCTCTTCCAAAGGACATTTGGGTTTTAAGGCATGCTCCAAAGATGAGTTCGATGTTCTACCTAGTCTTTGTTATGTGTCATCAATGATGCATCAAGCTCATCAACAGTAAAATTTGAAAGATCTTTTGTCTCTTCAATGGTTGTGACTATCACATCAAATATTTAGGGTAAGCTCCTTCATACTTTCTCCACTATTATTCTTTCGTCTATTGTCTCTCCATGAGATCTCATTTGGGTGACCAACCCAATCAACAAAGTGAAGAATGAGTCTATTGTATAAGACTCCTTCATGCAAATGACTTCAAAATCTCTTCTCATTAATTGAAGATTTTTTGTCTTTACCTTCTCCATACCTTGGTAGGTTGTCTGGAGGGTATCCCATACATCCTTGGACCTCTTTACTGATGCAATCCTTGGAAATATACTTTCATGTATTGCCTGATAGAGATACAAGAGGGATTTTGAGTCCTTCCTATTACTCTTCAGAAAATCCTCCTCTCCCTCTGTTAAGGCATTATATGCTTGTTCATCTGCTGGTTCTTCTAAACCATATTCAACTAGCTCCCATAAAACTTGAGAGGAAAAAATGGCTCTCATTGTGATTGCCCAATATTCATAGTTCTTCCCATTGAACTGTTGGAGTTGAGTACTTTCCGTACTCGTGCTTGTGTTTGCTTCTGACATAGCTAGCTTACTGAACTATGTTTAAAAAACTTGATTGTGTTTTTAAATAAACCTTCTTACAACTGAGAGATAAACTCTGTTTTGTAAATACCTGGCTTTGTTGAATCTTCACACTATTGGAGAAAACTGCAACCACTCCTTCTTCCTTCAACTTATTTAGCAGATGAAAAGATCCTGGACTAGCTATGATACCATGTTGTAATTTCTGAAGTATTCCAAACCCACAAAGAAATCAATTTAAAAATGTGGACAGAGATTGCACAAAACACTATTTCATTAAGTCAATGACAGTTACAAAATGAAGGTCTTCCTCAAAACGAAATTATGGATTACAATGGAGATTTTTATGGATGCTTCACATACACACATCGCTTCAAATTTTTGCTCTCTGTCTCACTATTATGCCTTCAGGCTTACAAAAAAACATTACACAGTCACTATGTTAAGTTTCTATAACAAACTAGGTTATATATATATATCATAAACTTTACAAGTTTATAATATATATATTAAAACTCATATATGTATTATATATGCCATAATTCTAAGGAATTAATCAAAACATACATCGCGACATTAAAAAAAGAAAAATAATTAAGCCTAAGTCGAAACCTTTACAAAAAGTATTTTCAAGAAATTCAAATCCTTTATTCAAAACAGTTACGCGATATTTATCGCATCCATTTGGCCACCTGTTGACTGGACATGCGAACCATACAATCAGATTCCTATTGGATGATGGTGGAACCCCGTGGACTTCAAACAAAAATAAACCACATTTCATATTTCTTTATAGCATCCATTTCTAGTTGGTGTGACATCAGCTTCCCATCGTGTGGTTGTCTTGTGATTGGTCGAGGGATTTGTGACATGGCATGGTGGGTCCTTTGTCTATCGCATGGGTTATGGACCATGGTGACGAGGCTCAAAACTATGCGAGTTCTTATTATTTGGTTTGCATGTGTGAGAACATGGATGCATGGGCTCCACTCAAGTGATGTGGCCCTGATTCAAATAAAAAATAAACGGCGGGAGATTATATGGTTGGTGGGGTTTTAAATGTTGGTGGGTGTGGGATTATGGAGCAGAGTGGTTGCGTGGTCAAACCATGAAATTCATTGCAAACACGACTATGGCCTTTAATTAAAAATAAACTTGTAGGGTTTAAATACAAAAAACCTCATTGCACAGTGGAGTGCAAATCAAACAAAAAATATTTCTTACTGCTATTGTCCCTCAGATTTCCATCAGTCTTCAATTCTGTCCTCCTACTTGCAGATTATAGTTGGAAATAATATTTCCAACAATTATCCTTCCACTTGAAATGCTTTTTTTTTCTCTTCTGTTTTGAAAATGAAAAACCAGAATGCCACCATTTACATGGATTTTATGAGCGTCATCCTCTTGACCTATTTACTGTACTGCAGGGGAGAAGTTAGTTAGCAGTTTGTGTCAATTGGTGCTTGTAATCTGGCTATTTTTAGTTTTGATTTTAGCATCCAACTATTCGGCCAGATTGATGTCTATTCTCATTGTACAAAATTTGAACCCTACTATTAAAGATGTTGAATCTCTCAAGGCCAGTGGAGACGTAGTAGGGTATAATATTGGTTCTTTTGTAGCTCATACCTCCAGCTAGAGCTTAGCATAAAAAATCTTAAGACATATTCAACACCATTTCTTTTCTAACTCAATACCTCCAGCTGGATTTTGGCATAAAAAATATTGACATATTCAACACTAGAGGAAGATGGATTGGCTCTCTCAAAAGGACCAAAGAATGGAGGAGTTTCTGTCATTTTTGACAAGATTCCTTATATCCATATTTTTCTAGCATCATAATGCAACTACACAATGGTTGGACCAATCTACAGGATTGGAGGCTTCAGATTTGTAAGTTCCTTTAAATTCTCCATAATTTGTCCAAACTCTTTATGCATTTCAGTTTTGCTTTAATGTACTAGCGGGTTCTTTTTATGAACTCTTGTAATGCATTATTTATACATGATTTTTCTAGCATCACAATGCAACTACAAAATGGTTGGACCAATCTATAGGATCAGAGGCTTCAACTTTTTAAGTTCCTTTAAATTCTCCATAATTTTTCTAAACTCTTTATGCATTTGACTTTTTCTTTAAGTAGGGTTGTTATGACTAGTTTTGGCACATGATGCTTCAAATGGGTAATTACTACTGAATAAATGATGAAATGCACATATGCATTAATACTTGGCAGGAATTTTTATTTTTTGTTTGTATTATTCAATAGACCACATTGAAACAGGTTTAAATTTGTCATTTCAAAGGCTTTATGTAGCTCACCTTTTAGTCTTATGACTAAGAAAATATTTAAGCTCGTTCTGTGCGTAATTTTCTTAGATTATGATACGTTACATTCAAGGACATTTTTTATTCTAAATGCATTTATCTAGGAAAATATTGATTCTTAAAGGAAACTTCATCCGATGTTGGTTTGCATTTTGTGCGCATTTTAGTGGTTTGTTCTCTAGTTTTTTGTATCTTTTCTTTTCATCCTCTATATCTTTTTTATATTTCAATTCATTTCTCTTGTTGATATTCAGTGCTTCATTTGCTTTTGTAGCATCAAATTGATTGCGTAGATACAAGGTTGAAGACTCCAGAAAATTCAAGGAAGCCTTTGTTCTTAAAAGAATTATCCAAATTGTGGAGAAAAGTTGAGGCCAAAACTTACTTGGGAAGAAGGACAATATGGACCATGTAACACGTTACTGATTGATGATAGTCCTTACAAATCTTTACGCAATCATGTGAGTGTGAATCTCACTCTTGAATATAGTATTTACGGAGTAAATTTGTGGAGCTATTTATTTATTTATTATGTTGGCATGATATACTAACATTGGTATTCTTATTTTGTTGGTTTTATGTTTTAACAACCACACATTGCAAATTTTCCTTATCCAAATAAAGTTACCAATGAGTGGGATGACATTTTAGGTTGGTATTTCAACTGTTGAGAGTAAAACCAATGTCATGATAATTTTTTTCATGTTATGGGGCATAATTTGTAATTACTTATAATTCAGACACATTTGACATCTTGAAAGATAATTATCTCCCTGTCGGGTATTACTTTGACTTTTTCTTATTGAATTTTATCATATTGTCTAGGAGGGGATTTGCGAAAATATTTAGAAGGGATTTTAGATACTTCAAATGTTCAGAAATATGTGGAGAATCACTAGTTTGGGAAGTCAGTAATATGTGGAGCATCACCAGTTTGTAAAGTCAACAATAAGCACAGAAAGCCCAAAATGGAGTTTCTATCACCAGGTTATTCTGGTCAGTGAACCAATACAGAAACATGGTACGAATGAGAAGTAGTGGGGTCTTTTTATGAACTCCTGTAAGACATTATTTATACATGTTCGTACTCACATTTTATGATTATTGAGCATGGTCCTAATATTTTCTCATTTTTTTTTAAGAAGCGTTTCCTGAGACAATATGATTCACTGCAGTTGTTTGTTATGCCTCCAACTCATTTACCGTCTGCATAATGTTAAGGGTTAGGTTACCTAAGAGCCCCCCTCAACAACATTTTATACAATTTCCCTTTTTTTTCCTTGGGCTCAACAACATTTATACAATTTACTTTTCCGTTCCTTTCTTTCCAGAGTCTATTACTGTATTTAATGACTGGAATTTATTCTATTATGGCAGGATTCTGGCTGTAGTCTACTGGTTTTGACTCAACCCAGAAAGGTAATAATTATGCCCCTTTTGTCAAATGTTTTTCTTTTCCTTTGGTTTTAAAATCTGAATGGAATTAATGAACTAATCCCCCTCTGAGTTCTCTTTCCTTGCTTGCAGGTTTGGTTCATTCCAAAATTTTATGTCTTGCGTTTCCTGGCTCACCAAAATATGTTATGGCATGACTGACTAATGTCTTCCTTTAGGTAGGTTTCTAGTTAGCTATTCGCACTTGTCCATGTCGGGTTTATAATGTTTTCCTTGAGTATTTTATTGAGTTATTTTCAACGATCTAGTTGTATACGATATTTGTCTTTAAAATCTAATTTTATTTCAACTCTATATTATATTTGTTGGAGCTATGGTTATAACTCAGCGACAAGTTTTTTCGCTGATTTTGCCAATACTTGTAGAATCAATCACGAATTAACTTTACCCTGTTTTCACTAGGGATTTTATGAGTCCATTTTAAGAATTTTTATGTATTTGATTATATTCTACATTACTCCTTAGTTTTGAAAGCTTTATATGCTAGAAGCACGGGTTTGCATGAATTTTATAATAGGCATTTGATATAGTCTTGCAGTTTGGGATCATATACCCTATAGGGGATGAAGTGATACTTCTCACTGTTATTTTTTTCTTTGTTTGAATGCGTTTTCTTTACAATGATATGTTTTAAATTCCTAACAGTACAATTCTCTATATACATACAATTATTTTTACTTTATGCTTTAATGTAACATCATACTTAGCATATCAATTCTTATTAAAGTTTCTACATAATTTGGACGATTAGAACTTAGTCCTTAATATATGCTTTGTTCGATGTTTTCTTTCCCTAGTTATTTTAGGCATAATATTTCTGGAGTGCAAATATTAAATCATGATGAACTATTGGCGTTCTAACCTTGACATCTTTGTGAATTAATATGGATTACTTTTTCTGGTGACTACTATACATACTGATGACTCGTATAAATAGTATCCTTCATTAACCATTTACACTACAACACGTTTATATATAGAGATTATTTATTTGATTATTTTACATATGTATACACAATGTACATTGTTACACAGTAATTTGTCACCGTCCCTACCATTCCCTGTCCCGCACAATGGAGGACCCATTTTGTGACCTGTGAACATTGTCATGCCTTGAAAACATCATACCTAGAATGATTTCTAGTTGTGTTATTTTTATTTGATATCTTCCTTTATATAATGTAGGCAGTATATTGAAATCATAAGGACCCTCTCACTAACCATGATCTTGTCCACATGCATCTATATATTTTCTACCCCATTTTTACCACCTCATTTATATACATTCATTCATAATGATAAGAAGTAACAACCATTCCTTTCTTTCCTATCATCTGGGTAGTATTTAGTATATTCATTCCCTAATCAATGAATTTGTCTACTTGATCAATAGATTAATGTAGCAACCTAATTATTCTAGAGATCTGAACTTAAATCTTTAGATAAACTCTATTCTAACCTAATTACCTAGACCAGTTTCCATAAGAAAATATAATACAACTAGTTTGTATAAGTTACAATTAGTAGATGGTTCTTTCACACAGTCAGAATTCAAGTTTGTATCTATACGTATGATAGAATAGGTAACTATAATTATCCGCACTCCCAAATCATTTAATTTAATTAAAACATTAACTTCAGAAAGTTAATTAAAGAATCATTCCCAAATCATTTTGGGAAGAATATTATTTATTCATAACTATTCATTTACATATTATTCCAATATTTCTTATGGCTTTTCTACCATCTTCTTTAATGTAGTGAAGACTAATCAAAAGAGTATCCTTGCAATGAAGGGATATTCAACGACCTTTTGACTTCGTCAAATACTTGATCCTATGATCAAAATTCCTTACATAGGAGGTGTTACTCCCCTTCAACTAAAAATTCAGTAAGGGAAATGACATCTTATTTGATAATGCAATATTCCATTTTTTTTCCAGCAAAATTACTCTTAATTTGAGAAAGATGAACTATACCCAATTGTTTACTGCTTTTGTTCTTCGAAATTATTTTCCCTCAACTTAGTGTCAATATTTGTAGTGATCCCCTCAATAAATGTAGGAATAATTTCATTTTGGTCCCAATTTAAACCTATGATTGAAATAGCTTTAGACAAATTTCCTTGAACACAGGATGAATGCTTGTGTGTTGTGAAAAGGCTAGCCAAAACTTACTATCTTGTATTTTCTTTAAAATGGTGGATGCCTATATTTGAGAGGCTTTAGCTTTTGATCCTTCTACTTGAAGATCACTTTTTGAATGTAAATGTAGACCTTGTCCTCTTCTTGGAATTGATATTTCAATTTTTTGTAGTTCATGTTAGGCGTCCACACAGGGGCTTCATTCAATGAACCTATGACATATCGCCTGCATTCATGGCATATTAAACAATACCCCTAATTTGACTACATATTGGAAAATACCTCTAAAAATCATATTATTTAACCCGCTACCAATACGAACCCAGTACAACTCCCTAATTTAAAAAAACCCTATTTTCACTAGATATTGTAGGTATCCAATTTGTCATTAACATTTTGTATACCCATTTATATTTTTTCATTAACTTTGAGCTCCATTTTTTATATCTACCAATAGAAAAACCCTTTACCCCCTATATATCCCCCAATATATTAAGTCATTTTTTTGTCAATATATATCCCCCAATATGAACTCACGTGGTATGGTATTGCTCCCCTAGTGAAGACCCTGTGGGCATCCAGCCTTCAAAGGCCTTTCCATAATGTACCATTCCTCAAGTAACCTTCCAAGCATGAAAATATGGTACTTTCTAGCCTTCGAAGGCTTACCAAATGTATAGGTGATGTTTTTAAGTGGAATACCTAGAAGCTAGCCTTAAAATGATTTTCAAACATGGAATTTATACCCCCAAATACTCCTCCATGAGGACAATGTGGGATTTCTAGCCTTCCATGTGACTTTCTAACATGACGCACACCTTGATTTACAAAATCTCTTTAAGGTGAATGTTTGGGGTTTCTGAGAATGACTAATAAGGTTTCCAAACATTAGGAAGATCCGTCAAACAACCCCGTGCTCTCTTTGATACATGAATGTGAATCTTCAAACAAACGAAATCCCATCAAGAAAACAACTCCTACAAAGGTTGGCCCACAATTAAAATTGTTTTTAAGTACCTTTGAAAGGTTGGCCTATGCACAATTAAGTCAGGATTCACCCAAAATAGAGATCATTGCATTCAAAACCTATATATATATATATATATATATATATGTACTTTCTTTCTATCCTCAAAAACCTCAAATAAAAGTGAAACACAAATAGTTTGATTCTATTATAGGTCTAATGAGTGAAAGTTTTACTGATAGCATGTGTCTTTGTGTGTGTTGATTCATTTATTTTTAAACCTCCCTTTATAATTCAACTCGGCGCAAGTTTTCTTAGACCATTTTATTTGGAGTCAGACCATTGTATTGGGTGGTGTTATTTGCATTTTTTAACTCAATCTGCTTTTAGAAGTTGTTGAAATTCATCCCTTTGTTGTTACATATTTACTACAGATTGGTATTTTTCAGTTATATCCAAACACAGGTATACCACATAATCAACTTCAAATAATGAGATAGTTATACAGATGTATTTCTTATTCTCAGGAAACAACACTATGATGGATTTAGAATAAGTTTCAAGATTACGTTTTCCCTTGACTAGGATTTTTTATGCATTCCCCACAATAATTGGACAAAACTTGTAGCCATCTAGTGCCTTATAAGTCATGAGAGATCTACTTCAAATGTTTCCTGGTTTCTCCAACTGTCTAATATCTCCATCATCCCTTTGGAAAACACTGTTGTAGGGTGACATCTTGGTTATACATTTCAAATAACACCCTAATCCTTCTCAATACAATAGCCTGTCTACTCTTCACACTAGGTTACACTTCGTTTTAGGATCGTCACTTATACCAGGTGATATTCCATCCATGGCATTAATAATCTTAGTTATCTTCTTCTATATTAAATCCATATGCCCATAAGTGTCTATCAAACCATAGCCTCGTCTCTAATATAGGAGAAAGCCTAGAAACTGTCATATCCATCATCAGAGCTAATAGAGGCTGATCATAGTAATATAATTCTAAACATTTTATCGATATGCTCTGTCCACAAATTGTAGGATAATTCTGAGGGAAAAATTTATTATTGTACCCTCATGCAAACCAGGGGGTAACATATTACTCCTATTGGGGGTACACGTCCTTCTTGGGATCACTTGAGAAGTTGTGACTTAGTTGAGAACCCCAAACTCTCAAGATAAAGCAGCAAAAGTGAAGTCCATAATCCAAATTAACCAATTTCTAATCCTGACTCCAATATCCATTTCCATAGTGTTTGATCATTGTTGAAAATAGAGACACATTAAAATCCAACTGAAAATATGTTGGGATCCCCATCACCTCTGGACTAAATGGTCCATTTTCAACAACTCTCATACTCCTAAAAATTTCATCATATGAAACAACATCTTGAGAATGGCCATTTCTTGCATAGAGAAGAGAGATGGAAACCAAGATTTCATAGTCTCTTTGAGAAATTTCAGTGGACTATTTGATTAAACATGGTTTTCTCATCACTAAAATTTCTATTAATCTTTGTTGTCAAGCCATCTATGATATTGATAACTGAATAGAAAAAAAATTCATCCCATTCACCCTCTCCTTTTACCTTATTGTTTTCTATGAGAAAACCATGCTTGCACTTTCTAGAACAAGAAAAATCTTATCATTACATGTTTTACAGTGATTTGTACTTCAATTTCCCTGATGCATATTATTTGAGGTCTCCAAAGCTCGATTTTCTTCATATTTGTCATAACTCTCATCAAATGGAGAGGTAATAATTTCATCATAACAAAATATAAAGGTAGAATTAAGCCCTCATCAAAAGGCTGATCTGGTATGCTCCCTTCAACAATTCCTCGATTATCCTCTTCATAAACATCCCTTTCATTCTCTGCCTTGGGGTTGGATTGATCACACATCATATTGGTAGTGTTGACATTGAGTTCTAGGAAAAGAAAATGGCTCACAATTGAATCTGAATAGTGTTCTATAATGTCATTTGTATCCTCATATTCATCATAGATAGGACTGGATTCAAAACACAACATATGATATTCCTTTTCTTTGTGCAAATAATGAATCTGTATCAAGTCTGTTTCAGGGCTATTGTGTTTTTCTTCTTCTAGATCAAGTTTGTATCTGAGATATTTTGATAATCTTCTTTTGGATCTATAGTAGGCTAGTATCCTCTTGAATGATGCCAAAAATGCTAACTTCCTCAAATTTTGAGCTTAACACTTTATTAATATCAATAGAAACATCATCATAATATATATATTCACTCTCTAAATTTCCTTCCTTATCTAGATGTCAATGCTTCCTGAATTCCTCAATGTATCGCAACTTTTTATGACTCTTTAAATACATATTGTCTCTGCCAAAAAATTAAAATACCCCATAGAATTAGATGAAAAACAAAACAAAGAAACAAAAAACCTCATAAGTGAAGTCGATGTTGCCAGAATTCCTCAATGTATCTTGTACAAATGTTGAAAAGTAGACTTTCCCAGGTACCTTTGACATGCCTTGGATAGAAGATCTGAAACTTGATTTATTTCCTTGTATACAACTTGAGTGGGCCTAATGATACAGCTTGAGTGGGACTAGTGGTTAAGAGAATGTGTTTCCTTCTAAGAGGTCACAGGTTAAAAACTAGTAGGGGTAGAGTATGTATGTCTTTGTAGACTTAGCAGTCGTCACAGAGGTGGGTCCCTTGTCTCGCAAACAAGGGGTCTCACACCCAAATTTGGTGACTGGCTTGGATGTGACCTTAAAATTAGATAATAATAATTATAATAATAATAATAATTGATAAGAGCTTCCTAAATTGAAAATATGTCTCATCCAAATTATGAGGATGGGAGGATTGAAATTGGAATGTTCCTTTACCCAGTCAATTATGCCCTTTGCATCTCCAAACACATGAAGTAATTCCAATCCTAGCCAACTGGAACATATAAAGGCACCCCAAAGAGGAATGATTTATGCCCTACACTATTAGTGCACTTTCTTCCCTCCCACCAGAAATGAGTTACACATACAATTCATAATCTCAAACTTTAAATTGTTTATCCTATTTTTCACGATTTTGTATCACACGATACTGTGTTTAAATTAGAGTGATTTTCTATAGCTAAGATGGAAATAAGTTGTTTTATACCAGTCTCAAAGTGTGTTGTGTGAATATTGTATTTAAATCATAGCGTGTTGCGTGGATATTGTATTTAAATCAGAGTGTATTATGTGGATATTGTATTTAAATCAGAGTGTGTTGTGTGGATATTGTATTCAAATAAGAGTGTACTTTGTGGATATTGTATTTAAATCAGATTGAATTTTTCATTGGGATGGAGATAAATTGTGTTATGCAAGTCTAATATTACAAAGTGTGTGACAAAAATCCAGGAAAAGGGGTTAATACCATGGATTTATTCAGCACAACATCTCATAATAATCTATTTTCAGTTGAAGAAATGGGTAACGGTTTTCCACTTGATAAGAAGCTTTTGCCTTATTTGTTGGAACTTTCTAGTCATGATCTATGTAGGGAAAATAACTGGTGTATGGTGACTACATTTTATACTTTTATACCTTTCATATTTGTATTTTGACTTATGTTTTTTCATGCTTTAGGTATCCTTTGATCGAGTATTAACATACCTTTGAAAAACTATGACAACTATTTGATATAGTATTGTCTCGATATACAGTGATTGGAGTGGATGGGAGGATGCTTTTGGAAATTCCAGCAATGATGGTCCAACCATTAAGAGCAATGAAGGAAATATTTCAGGTGATTGTGTTTCCATTAACGTTATTTGTAAGGAACCTATTGATAAATTTCTACCATGTGCACCTTGTTGATTCTCTGTTCTCTCTGCAATGCCTTCTAATTAGCTTATGATTTGGTAGAGTATTTTTGTTATTATTTATTTCTTTGGTCGTTCAACAAAAGTTTTGTATGTATTATTTATGATTGTTTTTCTGATATGTATGTACTATTTAGGATTGCATTTTCTGATATGTGCTTGCTAATCTAACTAATTTTCTGTTTTTGTACTCATAATTTTCGTTTAAACTTAGAAATTTTCAGCTGTTTTTCCTATATTATAATTATTTTAAAATAGATCTTAATTTCATTGAAGGTATGACTGTCACTAACTGGGTGGATGGTGGATTTTTCCAGGGTTGTGGGCATTTTAAGCATGGAAAAACTGTCAAAAATAACGTGCTAAATATTTTTTCTCATATTGTACATTGAATGGCCAAGCATATATTGAAGGTATGTCTATCAGAAACTGGTTGGATGATGGATTTTACTAGGGTTTTGGGCATTTTAAACATGGAAAAATTGTCAACAACAACGTGCTAAATATTTCTTCTCATATGGTACATTGAATGGCGAAGCATATTTTGGTTGTGCACTAACCTTCTCTTTTAGGGTGAAAGTTAAAAATGAGGACATTGTTGACTCTCATTTTTTATCGTTACTAGCCATTAATGATAACTATGTTGGATTATCTAACTTGCTGCAAAAAATTTAGGTATAGATAGGTGGGGATAGATAGAAGGATGGCTATGCCAATTTCTTTGTACCTTATTTTCTTGATGTGAAAAATTCCTTGGAAAAATTCACATTGCTGGAATATATGAAGAGTGGAAACATGTTAAACATAAGCCATTTAATGGTAGATATTAAAGGTTGTGATCATTCTACTTACTTTTTTGCATGACTAGATTAAATAGTTTGTAAATTATTGTATGTTAGCTTGTTGTGTGAGTAATGTTAGATGGGCGTGACATATAGCTAACTCCATTGAGTTATTTTTATCGAGTTAAAAATAGGGCCTACATGATTTTAGATTTTAAAAATATTATGCCATTATCTGTCGAACATTTGTTTTAAATCAATGCCTAAATATGTAATTTCAAGGACTACCATAACTCTCACATAATTCTTTAAAGGGCGCTGGCTCAATGAAAGAGCACTGACTTTATAAGCAGGAGGTCATGGTTGGATTCCACTGTGTCCTAATATGAATTAATATATGATATTGTAGTTTAGTTTTAATTAAATATTTTTAATATTGGTTTATTTCAATGGTGGGATATTTTTCTAGATTCAATATTTTATATTGTCTCTAAAGAGACAAAAGTGATGTTGTATTATCTTTGCATGTAATTTTTTATTCTCTAGAGAGAAAATAGTTAGGATCAAAGACATTATCTCTTTAAAGAAAATATGTCTTTAATCCCAAATATTGTCTATGGAGAGACAAAAAGGAAACTGTCTCTGTAGAGACAAAAATGAAATTGTCTCTGGAGAGACATAAATTCTTGTGTTATATATTTTCCTTATAGAGACAACATTTTAAGACAAATTTATTTAATAAAATTTAATTTGAAACACCCGCTTAAAGGCAATATTTATGACAATACACAAGTTTTCTTTTGTCTCAATTTAAGACAATTTACTCAAAAATTGTCTTAAATGTTGTCTTAAAACGCCCCTTTATGTTGTAGTGTTATTTCAAGTTGGGGTAGAGAGCTGGGCTTGATGATTTTTTTTAGTCGATGGGAAGGATGATTTCTGAAGCAAATATGCAGCGTATATATTTCTTCAATAGCGATCAAGGGATCAAATTGCACAACGCCCTTTCCATTAAACAAACATATTTAATTACACAAATTAAATTAGCTCTGCTGGTTGTTAATTTGACGTGTCATATATATATGAATGTATGCTATCTTTTCATAATTCCATCACGACTTGATTAATTCTATCACCATTTGATTAATTTTTACAATAGGCCATTGGTTGATTCGTTCGACTCCACGCTTATGTATGCATCTAAAGAGTATCTACAAATAATTACCATAGATTCATTTGATTGAGTAATGAGAATTTATTTATTTATTTTATGGCTATTATTATATAATTATTAGAACAATCATATTAATAAATGTAATTGATATTATAGCCTATATATATTCATCATATTATTAACTACATTAATAAATGTGGTTAGCAACCACATTTTATTATTATTTAACATTATTAATATTAATATTAATAAATTGATAAATAAGATATTAATATTCACATTAAATTACATATAAACATTAGGATTAGTATTATAAAGCCTATGAATAATATTATATCCTAGGAATATGAACCCTTATATTAATAAACCCAAGGGATTGATATTATTAACCCAAAGGATTAGCATTATAAATCCAATGAATATAAACCCTAAGATAAATATTATAAACCCTAAAATAAACATGGTTAACCATGGTTTATTTTCATAATGAGACAATCCTTGTCACAATGCGACATTGGACCATTGTTGACCATGATTGATGTTCATATCAAGACAATATTTGTCACTATGCGACATTGGTCCATAGTTGGCCATGGTTTATTTTCACATTGTGACAATATTTGTCACAATGCGATGTTGGATCATGGATGACCATGCTTTTCTTTATAAACCACGGTTGATCATGATTTATATTATAAACCCAAGGGATTAATACTAAAAACCAAAAGGATTATAAACCCAAGGGAATAATAATAAATGCAAGGAAATAATATAAACCCAAGGTATATAAACCCTAAGATAAAAATTATAAACCCTAAAATAAACATGGTTGACCATGGTTTACCATAGCTGATTTTCATATTGAGACAATCTTTGTCACAATGCAAAATTGGACCATGTTTTATCATGGTCGATGATGGTTGATTTTCATATCAAGATAATATTTGTCCCAGCGAGACGTTGGGCCATGGTTGACCATGGTTGAGAATGGTTTGATTTTATATTGAGACAATATTTGCCACAATGTGACATTGGACCAAGAGACAATCTTTGCCACAATGTGACAATGGTTATTGTCCATGGTTAACCATGATTAACCATGATTGATTTTCATTTTGAGACAAGATTTCTCAAAATGAGACGTTGGACCACGATTGACCATGGTTTATCTTCATATTGAGAGAATCATTGTCACAATGTGGCATTGGACAATGTTTTTTCAATGTTGACCATGATTGATGATTGTTAAGCATGGTTGATTTTCATTTTGAGAGAATATTTCTCACAATCTCACATTTGACCATGGTTGACCATAATTATAAACGGGAGGGATTTATATTGACCCCTAGGTTTAATATTATAAACCCTATGAATAATATTATACCCTAGGAATATGAACCCTTAGATTAATAAACCAAAGGGATTGATATTATAAGCCCAAGGGAATAATAAACCCAAGGGATTAATACTAAAACCCCAAGGAATTATAAACCCAAGTGAAAAATATTAAATCCAATGGGTCAATATTATAAACCCGAGCTATATAAACCCTAAGATAAATATTATAAACCCTAAAATAAACATGGTTGACAATGGTTGACCATGGTTAATTTTCATAATTGAGACAATCCTTGTCACAATGCGATGTTGGACCATGTCTAACCATGTTTATAAACCTAGGGAATTTATATTAAACATTAAGATTAATATTATAAACCCTATGAATAATATTATATCCTAGGAATATGATCCCTTAGATTAATAAACACAAGGGATTCATATTATAAGCCCAATGGAATAATAAACCCAATGGACTAATACTAGGAACCTAAGGGATAATAAACCCAGGGGAATAATATTAAACCCACATGATTATTATTATAAACCCAAGGTATTTAAACCCTAAGGTAAATATTCTAAACCCCAAAATAAACATGGTTTACCATGGTTCATTTTCATATTGGGACAATCCCTGTCACAATGTGACGTTGTACCATGTTTTACCATGGTTAACCATGAGTATAATCTGAATGGATTTATATTAATAATTGGGATTAATATTATAAAGCATATGAATATTATTATATAATAGGAATATGAACCCTTAGATTAATAAAACCAAGGGATTAATATGATAAACTCAAGGGAACAATAAATTCAATGTATTAATACTAAATCTCCAAGGGATTATAAACCTAAGCGAATAATGTTAAACCCAGGGTAATAGTATTATAAACCCAAGGTATATAGATCGTAAGATAAATATTATAAACACTAAAATAAAAATGGTTGACCATGGTTAACCATGGTTTATTTTCATATTGAGACAATCCTTCTCACAATGCAACGTTGGACAATGGTTGGCCATAATTAATTTTCATATCGATACAAGCTTTGTCACTATGCGACATTGGACCATGATTGACCATTGTTATTTTCATATTGTCACAATATTTGTCACAATGTAACGATGGACCATGGATGACCATGTTTGACTTGATTAACCACAGTTGACCATGATTGATATTATAAACTTAAGGGATTAATACTAAAAACCCATGGGATTACAAACTTAAGGGATTAATACTAA